>CAMTDV010000029.1:15317521-15612852 GCA_947069175.1 Scalesia atractyloides
TACCGCCACGGTTCACCCGACTCATATATTTGTGTCACCGCCCATTGGATTGAACCGTCGACGTGGCAAATGATGAAACGCACAATTTTTTTTAAATTATTTGATTACCCTCACACCGGTGAAGCTATTTATAAAGCAATCGATAAATGTATTGCAGCAAAAACAAGATTTTTTCAATATCTTTTGACAACGCTTCAAACAATACGGTTTCGGTAATGCATTTAAAATTAAAATACAAACCAATTTGTGAAGGTATTTTTTTCCATAGTCGATGTATTGCACACATAATTAATTTGGCCGTTCATGACGGTTTAAAGGTTATTGAACCACAAAAGGAAGCTTTCAAAAAAATGTTACGTCATATATATAGTAACACATGTAGACATTCAAAATATAAAAAAATGTGTAAGAAGCGGGTCGAATATGCTTAGGACCCAATTGGGACGTTGCTCATAGATGGAACTCGACTTGCACCATGTTTGAAAAGGCTATTTTGCAAAAAGAAAGTTTAATAGAATTTCATAACTCTTTGTCTAGTTGTAGGAAGGTTTCGCCTTACCACCCATCGGGTTGGGCTACTATTGAAACGGTTACACAATTGTTTCAAGTTTTCAAAACATCAACAAAAACTTTATCGGGTGTCTATTATCCTACAAGTTCTTTGGTGCTTCACAATTTGTTTAAAATGTGTTTAAAATTAAACGAGATGGCGGTTAGAGGTAGGCCATATTGTGATATTGGGAAACAATGAAGGAAAAACTAAGAAAATATTTTAGCGAACTACCGACGGTTTTCACTTGTGCCGCCGCTTTAAACCCTTGCTTTAACGTTTTTGGTACGGGGTCTTTGATTGAAAAAATTGCAAACGAGTTGAATTTAAACACCGATCAAGACCCTAACTTGGTGAAGCCGCAAAAATTCATTTCAACGATCAACTTTCAAGAATGTATGACGTTTATGTAACAAAATATGATGCAACCACGTCACACATTCACGAGTCGATGAGAAATGCCGCTTTCGGCGAAGGTTCTTCTAGTATGGAAGACCAAGATTTGTATGTTTATAACCAATTGTTTGATGAGTCGAGTCAAATGTACCGTGGTAACACCACTAGTAGCGAACTTGGTCGGTATGGTGGGTCGAACTTTCTACAAACAATGACTTCACACGAGTTTAAAAATTTTGATTTGTTGGCTTGGTGGAAAAGTAAGGAAGATCAATTTCTGATCTTAGCCACAATGGCCTGAGATTTACTAATGGTCCAAGCTTCCACGATAGCTTCGGAAAGTGTTTTTTCTATTAGTGGCAGGGTGGTCTCGATAAGGAGGACTTGACTAACAAAAAAGGCGGTTGAGATGTCGATTTGCTTGAAAGATTACTTGGATGCGGCAGAGAGATGTCAACACATACGCACACTCAAGGATGAATTGGAATACGAAGGCGAAGTGTACGAGGACGAGGTCCAAGCCGAATTGACAACCCCAATGACCGACGAAGAAGCCACATTGGATGAATTCCTTCGCAATAGTTCAACTTCGGGTTCAAGCGAAGAAGAATAAACGAAGCTCAAGATATATTATTTCTTTTGTAGTCTCACTAAAAATATATATATGTGTGTGTGTGGACGTTCTTGCGGATTAATATTTTAAGTTTACGCCCTTAATTTTTTTCGTTTATCGTTCGTACTTCCACGGTTCAACCTTATGTAACAATTGTTTGTTTCAAAGGTTAATCATATTATAATTTAAATTTTTAGATTTTCGTAGTTAACTTTTATATTACAATACTCCATTTTCGGCCATAAAAAAAAACCAAGAAAATAAATAAAAAAATTCAGTCCACCGGTTTTTTAACCGGTTTCTTTTCCCGGTTTTTAAACTGGTTTTTTATCAAATTAACCGGTTTTATAAAAAACCGGTTTTTTTATAACCGGTTAGTATTTTTTTTAAAACCGGTTATTCAATAACCGGTTTTTTATAAAAAGAAAAAAACCGGAACCGGTTTAAAAAAAAAAACGATTTGTACATGTCTAGCCCGGTGTGACTAAAGCGGCATTGCTTGGCTTCCCCCGCCCCCAACCAACGCCCATACCCCACCGTGTTATATTGAAGAAACACCAAACCAAACTATATCCAGGGATATCTTGGTTCTTGTAAGAGGTCTCTGCATGTAAAGGTTATCTCTTGTCTGCCCGTCGATATTATCTTAGTTCAGACTCACTGAAAAACTGAAAACCATCGTTAGTCTCCCACAGGGAAAAGGGGGGGTTCTCTCCGCGACCACAATCCGACGTGAGAATAAGTATATTGGTTTGCAAAGGATAATGTATGTAGTTAGTGAGTGAGCCAGAATAATCGTATCTCAACCTGGAGGTGAGGTCCTTTCTTTATAGCCGGAGAGAGTTGTGTGAGAGATGGGCTGATGGGCCTTGGGCCTAGAAACGACAATCAGGAATATCCATTTTGTCTCTTCTGCCACGACCATTAGTGATCATTGGCAGGAAGAGCGCTTGGCGCACGGTGGGTGGGGCCACGTGTGCTAACATCTGTCCTTGTTGTCTGGTCTGTCATTAGCCGTCAGTGGAGATCGTGTGACAGTCGCTGGCATGAGCTGGCTGGTGCCACGTGTACGACCTTGCGTACTTTTTGTCCCTTGCACGATTGTTCATTGTGCAACATGGTCTAGCACAACCTGTCGAGTGCCTATTGAGTCACAGCTCTGCCACTTGTACCTTTATACTTGATCGATGCCCCTTTGCGCTTCTCCTTACCGCGTGACCTTATCAATGCTTTGAGGCCCGCGTGAACTTGTAGGAATCAAGTTCTTTTTTTCAAGACTAAGTACGAGTTCCTCTCGCCTTAGTGTTGGCCTTGTGTGCAACTCCCGAAAGGGCTATGTAGTCGGCGCAAGGTTTTAAGAAGCCGTAGCTAGAAGCTTAATTAATGCGGGATTTAGGACCTGCGCTTTCAGGTTTTGTAACATCCGTAAAAAAAACGGGTTTCCAAAACCCGCTTCGTTTATTAATCGAATACCCAGTTAAAATTTTTCGTTGTATATTTATCGCCCAAATTAATTCTAAATGTGTTTAGTTAATTAATAAACATTTTATAACTTAAAATCTATAATTGAAAATTTGTAATAATCAATGAATAAAAAAATAAAAGGGTTGGCCGGGATTCGAACCCGCGCCAAAAGCCGGGTCACCCGCCTCCATCACATACACATAAACCGTTCGGCTGCCGAGCCTCATTCGGTTTATTTTAGAACCATTAATATATGTATACGCATTTCAGTTAAGGGAAGTTTCAAAAATAAAGCCGCCCAAAAGATTTCAGCAGTTACGAGTTCAACGGAAAAATGGAACGCGCATACAATCATCCGTTACTGAATTGTGTTTTAATTTAACTTCAGTTACCAATTCTACCCTGAATAAAAGAATTTCAGTATTTCATAACCGAAAACATTTAAGAAAAATGAATGAAAATCGAAAACATTAAAAGATGAAACCGATTACAAATCATTTGATCTGCAAATACTGAAACATCTCGTCCACCAAACGATCACACAAGAGCTTACTGTTCAAACACTTACTGCCGGAATTTATCTGTGTTCGCCGGAATTCTCTGCAAGTCGCCGGAAAACCGAACCCATTCCATCTCTGTTGCCTTACTTTATAAACAGAACATCTAGAGCTCATACCGAAGTCACCCACACTCACCTCAATCTTCCTGAAGATCCTCTGCCGCAAGATACACGTCGCCGGAATAACCTGCTGTCATCGGAATCTCGCCGGAGAAACAGGGGATCTCTGTTCGGTATATCTTAACCTAATCTCTCTCATTTTTATTAATCTCATTTGAAGTTATTTGCAATTTACTAAAGGGATTGATTAATGAATCGAAACAGTCGGATTTTTGAGTTCTGGGTTGTTTTAACGAAGAAGATGAGGTTTTGGATTGTGTATATATTTAATATAAGTCGGGTCATATCTCAGGTTAGACACACAGTCCAGCGGTGGACTGTGTGCGATTTTAAAGCATACGTCCCGGGTTCGAGTTCTGTTGTGTTCCGATTCACTGAAATAATATGCCTTTTTATAAAAGCCAAATCCTGAAACATGTAATCAGTGTATAAGTATAATAAAAACCGGAATAATAACCAGGTTAGACACACAGTCCAGTGGTGGACTGTATGCAAAAACATTAAGCACGTCGCGGGTTCGAGTCCAGGCTCCCGCACCGATTCTGGCAATTATCAAGTTTTTAAATAAGGACAGAAATGAATTAATCTAATTTGTATATATATATAATTAAAAACAGAAATATTTCGGGTTAGACACGTAGCTCAGTTGGTAGAGCTGCGTGCACGCGTACGGGAGGTCACAAGTTCGAACCTCACTCAGCGTATATCATAAACACGGTCCGACCGGTCAAACAGTCAACTGGTCAAAAAGTCAAAAAAATTTATTTTTTTATTTATTTATTTAATTTAAAAATCAATTAAAAATACTTAAAAATAATATTTTCAAAATTAGAAAATGTCCTTAAACTCACAAAAATAAATCTAGAAATCCTATTAAAGTTATGAATTAAAATTATTTATCTCAAATAAAATCCTCTTATTTACCGAACCACTATGTTATTATTTATGTTAGTTCCTCTTGTGGTTAAATCCAAATTCGTGCGCATTCATCATCAATCCAAGAAACGCACCCACTGTGAGTGAATCTCTACAAATTCCCCGTTTTAATCACATTTTGGGGTGTATCATGTGTCTTATTATTTACTACATTTAAACACTTGTGCATCCATCATATCCATGATCAAATGTGTATTCAATATGTATCAACTGTTTGTGTGGTTAATGTTTAGATTAAATTTATCATTTTCAGTACATACATCATCATAGGCCGCCGCTCCCCATTACCTATGAGCGTGAGCTGTTCCCCATTACCTATGAGCGTGAACGAGGCGTTGCCAACATACGATCGGCTCCGTTTGATTGAGCCTTGATCGCACATACATTTCATCATAGGCCGTCTGTTCCCCATTACCTATGAGCGGAACCGTTCCCCATTACCTATGAGCGTGAACGTGACGTTGCCAACATTTACATTATCATTCATGTCATATATTCATGCAAGGTGGTTTGTTATTGTATGTTATTGTTTGTTATTGTTATTGTTATTGTATGTTATTGTTTGTTATTGTATGTTATTGTTATTGTTATTGTATGTTATTGTTTGTTATTGTTATTGTTATTGTATGTTTATTTACGTTTGCTCACATATGATTATTGCACAATTTTTCCATATTAAATACAACAAGAAATCAATTATAAATGTTTTCTAACAAGGTTCACTCGCCAACTTTTTGTTGACCCAAAAACCATTTTTTTACACATGATACAGGTGGACAGGATGAAGCAAGGAACACATAGGAAAATGCCTTAAAAATAATGAAGTCTAGAAAGTTGTATAGAACATGTTGTACTTGTATGATTTGATTGTATGAACTCCTTTAAATTGTAATAATAAATATGAAACATTGTAATAAATGTTATGAGCTTTGATGAAAACCCAATCATGCCCCGATCACCTTTTTCCGCTGCGGGTCGGGGTGTGACAGGTTTAACTTGTCGTTGCGCGAGGTGCGCAAGATTTGTTAAGCAACATGCTGTCTTCAGGATTGACTTACCGTTGCGCATAGCGTGCAAGGTTACTCAAGCGACCAGTTGTCATTATGGGGGTATGGTATCCTGCGCCGGCGCAGGGTTTTTGGGACCACACCCCTCCAAGTCCCCCCATTCAAGTGTTGCTCCTATGCGCAACTTAGCAAGTACGTGGAGCGCTGGACTATAATAAAATATCGTGTATGCGCGTTTTTTTCAACGACCGTAAATCGTTTAGGCCTTTGTGAGGAAGAGATTAAAGAAAACCTTTGAGTGGAGGAAACCATTGCTCAGGATAAGATCTTTGAAATTTGAATTTTCATAAAGCTGACAGGTTTTAGGCAAGTTGTTGAGAAAAAACAGGGCGGAAATGACCTCTGAGGGCTGTGGCAGGCTGTCGACAGTGTCAGTTGCTTTTTCATTAATGAGACGCAGAAAAGTATCGGCCACGCGCGCGTGACACCTGTTAGACTCACACTTGCCCTCCACGTGTCATCTCTGGATTTGTCTTTGGGTGTGTGAAGGCGTCACGCTTCCCCATCGCATTAAATGCGATAAGTATAAATAGGTGATCCGCCTTAGTTGAAATTCACTCATTTCTCCAGTTCTTTGTATCTCTTCACTTTTCTCTTCTTCAAAACCTTCTTTGCTCCCTGCTCCGTTCGATAACCAGAGATGACAACCAAAAAAAGACCTGAAACTGCCAGCTGTGAAGAGACGACCATCTTTATAATTAAATTAAAGGTTGCTAATTAATATACGTTTCTTTGTAATTAAAGGTGTACACAAAATGGTAAATTTATCCACCATAGATTGACAAGATACGGATATCACTATGACTTAATTGCACACATAGTGGGGAAGTTGGTGTTGGAAATGAATGGAGATATCATATTAGTTGTGGTAACTTTTAGACGAAATTATCCTATAAAGACAAGATAAAGACCTTTTAGATGTTAAAAAGGTAAAACTATGGTTTTTTAATATAAAATAAATTTGCTAGTTTATTACCAATCTAATAGAAATCAAACTGTGAACGGGTTTAAATTAAAGAATGCAACACAAAAGTTTCACCAACATTCATTTTTATGATATAATTTTTTAAAAAAGAAAATTTGAACACGGCTCTTTCTATTTCTCGTGCCACTTTTTGTAAAATAAAAGTTTTATAATTCAGTTATTAGTGGGTTTCCAGGCATACACTGTTAATACAATATGCTGATATTAAATTCACCACTTAATAAGTATATTGTGAAGGCTATTTCTCATGTCACTTTCTGTAAACTAATAAAAGAACGAATTGCAATTACAAACCCTAAATAAAAACCATAAAGAATTTCTATTTAAACAGTGTGCAAAAAAATTGCAATTATGATCTCTAAACAATATCGTATATACAAACCATACAACAAACTAATCTTGCTCCTTGCTAAAGGATCTGAATAACAAAATCGAGGCTAATCTAAAAGCATAATGCCATACATTGAAGACACTTTTTTTAATGAGTAATGTTACTTTTCCTAATACCTAGATTTACAGATAATACATCCTTCTTATATGAGATTAAATCTAGAAATTCCCGTCAAAAGACAAAAGCCTTCTTTACTAAATAAGCTTGCACTTGACACATTGAAGATGCTTGGTATCTAATTTGCTTTCAAACAAAAAGGTAAAAACTTTTAAGTGATCACAAAACGATATTTGACACGCCTGAAATATCTTTCCACATGAGCAATAGTGTTCTCATAAGAAATGATCCCTCTAAATAGGCTTCTTTTACCAAACTCTCTTTATCTGCGTATTTAGCTACATAGATCACGTAAAGCTTCAGTTTACACAAAATTTAATAATCAAATCCCATTGATTCTAATCACAAAGAGCAGTTGCAAGTCAACAATTGTAGACACTTGGTATTTATGACTCTTGATTCACGGTTGATATTCATATTCCTAACTAGTTGATTAATGTCAAGACGGCTAGCTTTCTTCATGTGTTTTGAGCCTTACTTGCTATTAAAAAATAACTTTTAGATTAAACCCTGGTAAAATACCGGGGCTTAATTTCTTAAAGTCTAAAGTCCTAGCTTTTTTTAAATACATTTGGGCCGACCCTTGTTATAAACTTGTACAAGAAAGATACGTATTGGTGGAACGTGATGGAACAGACCAAGACTAAGTCTAGTAATTATATGTATTGCTGGAACTTGATGGCCCTTGTTATTACCTAGTTCCATTTTCAAACAGAGATTAGAGTCCACATCAGTGCTAAGAACTCATCTTCATTCATGCTCTTTGGGCCACCAGCTAACTAATTAAAAATATAGTGAAATATGGGGCTTTATAAGTTTATCATCAAACTATTTAATTGCTACGTATTATTACTTAAAACTAATTATTTGGAGGTTATTTAGATAGAGATTTGTTCATTTATATTAAGTTTAATAAAGAGAACTACCTAGGTAACAAGCATGTCGTTTTAAGTTTTAGAAATCAAGTGGTTATTTTCTGTTCCAAGAAAAATGCAAGGCTTCTACCACTTGATCTAGGGGTGTTCAGAAAAAATAGCCAAATAAAAACCGTAAACCGCAACCGTAACCGAATAAACCGATCCGAACAACAAATTCGGCTATTGGTTTGGTTTCTAACCGAAACCGAATTGTAAATATGGTTTTTGGTTCGGTTTTTGGATCCACATTTTTTTTAATTTGGTTTATTTGGATAACTGGATAAACGGTTAATTTAATTAATGATTAAATAAAAATAATAATGTTAAATATACCATACAATTTATTAGCCTACAATACTAAGTCTAATATCTAATTATATGTATCGTAATGGTTTAAAGATTATTTATATTTTATGTCATTAGACTTGTTGACTATTTATAGTTTCTATGATTTATGTTTTGAAGTTTTAACTTTGTGTTGTGTATACGACTATTTTATGGATATGTTTGTTTTATTTTGATATGTCTTTTATTTATATATTGTTTGGTTTAAATTCGTTGTTGATTTGATGTTCGAAAGTTAGAATACAAACATAAATATAAATTAGGAAAAAAAGTACTTGGGTACAATTTAGTTAAATTGGTTTGTTTGGTTTATAACCGAAACCAAACCGGATTGAATTTGGTTTGGTTTGGTTCGGTTTGCATATTCCTAATTTGCTTTGGTTTGGTTTATAAAATTTTGCAAACCAAATAAACGGAACCGAATAAACCATAAACCAAACCAATGAATACCCCTAACTTGATCTAGAGATTATTGACAGTCAAACAGATGCATACCTAACTAACCTATCAATCTAGGCAAACCCATGTCTAGCTAACCTGCTAATATGGGTTAGCACATTTGATAGATGCATATTTTTTTAAAGAAAGTTTTAAGTTCAAACCTGAAAGAAAGTAGTTTAGAATTGGTATAAAGTAAAGTACAAGTAACAATTACAGTTAAAGAAAACCTAACGAATCTATAAAGTAATTAAAAAGAAATTCGAACTTATAAAAAGCAAGTTTAACTTATAGATTAGCAAATAAATGTTGACAATGTATAGTAAAATATGTTGGTAAATAGTATTCGTGTGGTTTCTTAATTAATTATTATTTATTCATTTATTTATTTATGATTTATTTTTATTCTATAAATCCTTATTAGGTTGTAAAGTATGGTTTGAAGGTGATAGGAGCTTCATTCGACGTATGTGTCACGTCAATCAAGAGGCTCTATTGTTTATTCTCAATAGTTAGCATGGTATGGGATAGAGCCCTTTTTATCAAACACACACACACAATCATTCGTTGTTCCTCGCTAGTCCTTTGGCTAGGAGTCAATAACCCTGCCACCACCAGATACACATAATAGCTAGCATAGTCTAGGAGATCCATAATCATTAGGATACATAATGTTCAACCTTTGTATCCTACTAATAATAACTTAGCACTTACATTTATTCATTAAAAGATCGAACATAATCAATATACACACATATATGGTTACCCGTTCGTACAAAACTTGTATAATATCATTCATTTCAACTCTTGAACACCTTTAAGTAGGTACAACAAATCATTAGAACCCAATATTCCAAGCTTAACCAAAAGGTATACAAACATTCGTCACTATTTACTAATTTATAAAACATCATTTTGTGCATCCCCTTTAAGCGTAGCTGTGTTCTTGGGCTGCTTCGACCCAGCTAACGACCATATTTTTATTTGTTATAAAATTCTATAGAAAATAGATCATGGAGCTTTCCAAAAAGTTAAAGTACGGACACCTAGTTGATTTTATCTGATTTTTTTAAAGAGTGACTAAAATATGAATAAAAGGCTACGATTTCAGCATAGAAGTTGATTCCAATCCAACCCAACCTTTAAGAACAACTTCTTCTCTTGTTCTTGAATCACAGTTTAATACTCCTAACATGTTATATACATTGGGTGAAAGTAGGATCTTCTTGAGCAACTTAAAGCCAACAATTTCACACACTATTTATAAAAGTCTTCATTGGGGCATTTTGATGGGTTTTAGATATCTATAAAACTTCTTAAATCACCCATAAGAACATGAACAACAACCATTCCATATTAAGAAGTTATTAACTCATAAATACCAATATTTATTATAGAAATCTACTTATAACATCATCCGTAATGGTAAATGCCCCTTAAGGGATATTTTTTGTCACGTCTGCATCATAACGCCCCATGTAATAGTTAAAGCCGTTTAATGCCTTTTTATTCATTACTTTCCATGTTTTTCGTTCACATTGGGCATTATTGTGAAACGTCCCTCCCTCTTCATGCCCTATAATGCTCAAGGGGATGGTGTGGGGGCATTATCAATCTTTTTCACGTCTCTATAATGCCCTTTACGCATGAACTAAATCATATTTACCAATAAAAACCCAATTATCCAAGTTATATAAGTTCACCATCAATATCCAAATACCTCAATTACCCAAGTTATAACCATCAATGAATTTTATGAAATCTCTTCATCACCTCTAGGAATATACTTATATTTTAACCACATACTTCAACATCATATCATAAAGTTCATTTGTTTGCTTATCAAGTTCATAAATTAGAAGATACTCAAACATACACATGATCCTTTCATCAAGAAAATATATGTTTATGAGTTTTCAACAAAGACCAACTATGATAAAAAAATATATATTGCACACTAACAAGGATTTCTGATATTATATCATTCCATCTAGAACTCTATTCAAAACAAATATTTTTAGGGTTCTAATCGAAAAGAAATGCTTACCAACCGTTCTTGGTTTGAAGATGTCAATTATGATTTAATACTACGTTCTATCGGATTTTTTAATGCAACGAGTTTTTTAGTATAGGGTACTGATTATACAGAAAATGGTATCGAATTAGGTATACGGTGTTGAATTTAAGTATATGACCATTTTCCCATCATGTGCTAGGCATGTGATTAAGTTAAGTAAAAAAGTTTAATTGTATTTATGGTAAAGGACGTGCACCGCAACAAAATGTAAACATAAAGGGCGTATGCTTAAACTTTTAAACATAAAACAAGTGCAATACAACATAACGTAAACGTAAAAAACTTGGTGTATTAATGGTAGATGTTCTCACGTAACTATGTAATTTTGAATTACCAAAAGTAAATATGTCATCATCTCATGTTATTAAGGTGAATGTTTGGATATTATACGTGTATCTTTATATTGATTATTTCACTACTACTATTTAAAGTGAATAACTAATTTTAACAAACTGGATCACGTGATTATTTATGAATTATATTTTATCATTTATATATTTTTCAAAATATGAAATTCTATTTTATCTTGTAATTTAACATCGACAAATACAAAATACTCTTTTGGCGGCCTTTTTGGTTCATCCTACATAATACTACGTTTGGAATAAAGTAACGTGCAAAATATTTGTTGTATCTATATAAATAACGACGACAAATCTTACTATAGTCCCCACCCATGGCTTCATCTCAACTCATTATCTTTTCATCATCTTTCCTCTACCTCTTCTTCACCATCCCACTTTATCCAACTGCCACCACACCGCTGCTGATACAGGCGTGGTGGCAGTTGGACATTTCTTCAAAAATCCATAGGCATTTCCGCCATGCACATGCAACTACTTCCAAACGATCGTGTCATTATTTTTGACCGAACCGATTTTGGTACCTCCAACATCTCTTTACCCGACGGAAAATGCCGCGAGGATCCACACGAACGCGTGTTGAAGAGAGACTGTACGGCTCATTCTGTCGAATATGACGTTGTGTTAAATGCCATACGTCCTCTCATGGTTCTGACGGACGTTTGGTGTTCGTCAGGCGCGTTAACGCCTGACGGAAGCCTTGTCCAGACAGGCGGGTTTAACGATGGCGAACGCGTTGTAAGGGTGTTTGATAATAAGTCCTGTGGCAAATGTGATTGGAAAGAGATACCATCCGGGTTGGTTAACCGGAGGTGGTATGCTACTAATCATGTGTTGCCTGACGGTCGCCAGATTGTGATTGGCGGCCGTCGGCAGTTTAACTACGAGTTTTATCCGAAAACGACGTCTTCGAATAAAGCTTATAGTTTGGCGTTTTTAGTGCAGACTAATGATCCGGATATCGAGAATAACTTATACCCTTTTGTGTTTCTTAACACGGATGGTAATTTGTTTATTTTCGCCAATAATCGCGCGATTTTGTTTGATTATTCGCGGAACCAAGTTTTGAAAACGTTTCCGGAGATACCCGGTGGTGAGCCGAGGAACTATCCGAGTACTGGGTCGGGTGTACTACTTCCGATGCGGGTTGTACAAGGGAGAGTAGCGGTGGTGGAGGTTTTGATTTGTGGGGGTGCGCCTAAAGGGGCGTTTGTGAATGCTAAGAACGGGAAATTTGATGGGGCATTGAAAAGTTGTGGGAGGATTAAGATATCCGACCCGGTACCAAAATGGGTCATGGAAAATATGCCTTCGGGTCGGGTAATGGGTGATATGGTATTGCTACCAAACAGTGACGTCTTGGTTATAAATGGCGGGTCGAGTGGGACTGCCGGGTGGGAACTGGGGAGAAACCCGGTTTTTAACCCGGTAATATACCGACCAAATAACGCGATTAATTCTCGTTTTGTTGTACAAAAGCCGAGCACGATACCAAGAATGTACCATTCGACTGCAATTTTGGTTCGAGACGGGAGGGTTTTGGTTGGTGGGAGTAACCCGCATACATATTACAATTTTACAAACGTAATTTTTCCTACTGAATTAAGCCTCGAGGCATTTTCGCCATCATATTTGGATCCGGGTTCATCCAAGATCCAACCTAAGATCATTTCACCCGTAACCCAAACCAAAATCCAATATGGCAAACAGATAGTTGTGCGGTTCACGGTTCAGAACCAAGTGGTTTTGAACCGTATAACAGTGGTTATGGTGGCACCTTCGTTTAACACGCACTCGTTTTCAATGAACCAAAGGTTGTTGGTTCTCGATGGCAGTGACACAACGAAGAGTGTCGGGAAACTGACATACGAAGTTAGCGCGACGGCACCACCGTCTGGTCACATTGCACCACCGGGGTATTATATGCTATTTGTGGTACATCAAGATGTCCCCAGTGAAGGCATTTGGGTTGTCATCTGAGCAACGATGGAATAGGGTATAGAAATACGATTACATATTTACATATTTGTTTTGTTTCGCTTTTAACACTTTATATAATTGTAGTATATTTTTATAGAGATATAGTTATTTAATTTTAATAAATACAAGATATACTTTACTGTTAAATTATTTTTGTAGCTATTTATTTCTTTTATATTATATATTATATATATATATATATATATATATATATATATAGGTAGAGGTTCTTGTGAGAAAATTTAAAAGTGTGAGAAAGATAAGAAAGATTATGGAGGTGACATGTGTCGTCTTTTTATTTTGGTAGTTTAAGGGTATAAGTGTAATTTAACTAATAAAATCTAATTATGGAATGAATATATGCAGCCAATTTTTTTGCAGTTATTGCAGGGATTTTCGAATTTGAAATAACACCCTAACTTATAAAAACACCGCAGCATGTATATTGAAGGCATACATCTTATAAAGAACAGATAACTTATATAAACACCCTAACTGATAAAAACACCCTAACTCATAAAAACACCACAGCATGTATATTGAAGACATACATCTTATAAAGAACATAAATATAACAAAAATAACACCATAACTCATAAAAACACCACAACAGTTAAATTGAAGGCACACATCTTATAAAGAACACCCTAACATTGAATATAACAGAAATAAAACCCTAATATAACACATTCAACACTTTAATCAGAATCAAAACAGAAATAACACCCTAAATACATAAAAACAGAAATAACTCTACATAAATATATCAATATCGTACTCATATTAAAGATAAAAAACACTCATTATTATGGTGTAATTTAAAAAAAAGAGTTACGTATAAAAATTATTGATGTTTAAAAAGGAAGGGGAGAACTTTGTATCTGTATTAATGTTAGTTTCTTAATTTAAAAATATTAAATTTACCTTTATACCCTTAATTTAGAAAATTAGTTAGTTTTATAGTCAACATTGTTTACAGAATTGTCACTATTATCTCAACCATTAGATTAAATATCTAATGGTTTAGATTCTTTCTTATCTTTCTCACACTTTTAAATTTTCTCACATTAACCTTACTCTATATATATATTAAATTTTATTTTATCGAGGAATCGATACGTCAATATCGCACACACATGTAACATTGGTTACAATGAAGGCAAAAGGGTTGAGAGAGATTCGTTGCCATTTAGTCGAACCTACCAAAAGAGACATTGTCTGCTTCAATGCTGTATTCCCTTTTGATCAAATTTATTATTATGGACAAATATATTTTGGTTCTTTTCTTTTTGTCAACGTTGACGAACATGCTGTTCTTATTTTTAATTAAGAGTCACTTATTGATTTTAATTTGATAAAAATGGGGATGACAGAAGATGAAATTGCAAGAAAACAATTAATATTGGTATTTTGTATACACGAAAATATAAAACAAAGACT
Source organism: Scalesia atractyloides (assembly GCA_947069175.1). Lineage (NCBI taxonomy): Eukaryota > Viridiplantae > Streptophyta > Magnoliopsida > Asterales > Asteraceae > Scalesia > Scalesia atractyloides. Next base: position 15,332,279 of record CAMTDV010000029.1, read on the forward strand.
GATGTAAAAAATTTTTTTTGTTTAGATGTACAAGTTGCATTGTTCTCCTAGGGTTTCTTTATGGATTACAAACGTAAATATACTATATGATATGACCGATTGTTTAACTCTCTTATTACAAACGTAAATATAATTCAGAAGAGTACTCCTGATAGCTATCCGATGCATGTAATAGGTTTCGGCGTGAATTTAAAAACCTTAGAAACATCATCTACAATCTGAGTAAGTGAATACTAGATCCTAAAGGGGGTCAACCATTTTACAGTATAATAAGGAACCATCCATAGCACTACAATTTGCAATTATTCGATCAAACTAGTCGATGAGCGAGCTCACATCAGCTCAAACTCGACTTAATAATATATGAGTCAGATTACAAGCGAGTTTTCCTCGAGTCATTTGAATAGCCCTACTATATGTCATTTGTGTCTTGGTGTTTGCATTCTCAAAGAACATTAAATAATGGTAGGTGACAACGGTACATGGTGGTTAATATTGTCGGTAAATGATGAAGGGTGGAGGTTTTGTTTCAAGACCTATATTATTTTTCTTCATATAATATAAAATTTGGAGAATACAATTGTCTTTTCACAAATGTACTCATTTAACTTAAATATAGTTACCGAACTAACAAGCAATCTACACAAACGTTTGGTCACTCCACGTGAACCCAAACGCCTTCACTTGGAATGTCTCGATGTACCACAAAAAGAAGATAATACCCCACCGGTGCTATGTTACACGAAGGTGGCGCCGTCACACCAACCTCGTAATTTGTGTCACCGGCGATCTTAATGGTGTGGCCACCGTTGAGGACCAACAACCTTTGGTTCATGGAAAAAGAGTGTGTGTTAAACGAAGGTGCCACCATTGTCACATATATTAAGTTCGTGTCCACTTGTGATTGAACTTTGAACCGTATATCCACCCGTTTACCATAATGAATACGGGTGGCGAGTGAAAGAACTCTTTGGGCGAAAAACAGATGCGGACACGTCCAAATAAGAAGGTGAAAACGCTTCTAGACTTAATTCAGTAGGATAAAGCATGTTTGTGAAATTATATCGTTCATGAGGGTTACTCCCACCAACTAGAACTCGAACATCTCGAACCAAAACCACAGCCGAATGGTACATTCGAGGAATGGTGCTCGGGTTCTGCACTTCAAACCGAGACCCGATTGGATCATCCGGTTTGTAAATAACTGGTTCCAAAACCGGGTTACGCCCATATTCCCACCTAGCGGTCCCACTAGATCCACCATTAATAATCAAAACGTTACTATTCGGGAGCAATAACATGTCACCCATTACTCGACCCATAGGCATGGTTTCCATGACCCATTTAGGATCCGGGTCGGATATTTTAATCCGCCCACAACTATCCAATGCACCATCAAATTTACCATTTTTAGCGTTGATATGTGCTCCTTTAGGGGCACCCCCGCATACCAAAACTTCAACCACAGCTACAACCCCTTGTACTATCCGCATTGGAAGTAGTACCGGGGAGCCCGTACTCGGATAATTCCTCGGGTCACCTCCGGGTATTTCCGGGTACGTCTTGACCACTTCATTTTTTGAATAATTGTACAAAATCGCGCGATTATTCGCGAAAATAAATAAATTTCCATCCGTATGTAGAAACACAAAAGGTATAAATTATTCTCAATTTGTTGATCATATGTTTCAACAAGAAAGGGTAAACTTTGTGCTTTCTCCGCGGGTGATCTTTTCGGGTAAAACTCGAAATTATAGGCGGCCGTCAGACAGTATATTACTCGTAGAATACCATCTTCTTTCAACTAAACCGGAATCTATCTCTCGCCAGTCACATTCATCACACGATTTATAAACTCTAACGACATGATCACCATCGTTGAATCCGCCCGTCTGGACTAAGCTACCGTCGGATGTTAAAGCTCCAGAAGAGCACCAAACGTCCGTAAGAACCATGAGAGGGCGAATGGTGTTCGAGGAAACATCGTATTCGATAGAATGTGCGGTGCAGTCGAGCTTCAATGCCATGTCATTCGGGTCCGGACCGACATTTTTTGGCGGGAAGGGAGATGTTTGATGGGCCGAAATCTGTGAGGTCGAAGATTACAACACGGTCGTTAGGGAGGAGTTGCATGTGCATGGCGGAAATGCCAATGGATTGGTGGAGGAGGGACCAGTGGCCGGGTGCGGCGGGGCACGGTGGGAGGTGGTGGAGGAGGAGGAGGGAGAGGAGGAGGTGATGGTGGTAAATGTGGGAAGGGGGGAGTGACATGGGACTCATCATGTGTCAGTGGTCAGCGGTGGTGGTAGATTTGGGTGGTTGTTGGAAGCTATAAAGACTGAGCATATGCAAAGAAACATTATTCATGATTTCATGTTGTGAATTAACCACACAAATATCGTGCCAGCTATATTTGAACATGTTGGGTAGACAAGTTGTAGCATTATCAAGTTTTAACTTTTAACATAGTTTTCTTAAATAGTTTATGGAAAGTAATATAATTTATGTTGCGTTAATTAGGAAGTGTAATATTGATATATAGAAAAAGAATTAAACAAAACTGTTCTTCATTCTTTCACTCACATAACTGTTTGAAGCATCCTCCTTCACAAAAACAAATATCACTACTTTCTTCTCTATGTCACACCCTCTTCATTAAAAAAAACTACCAAGATTGCCATAATTAGGGGTGCTCTTAGGAGCATAAGTCATGAATCCAAAAACCCACATGAACTCTCTCTCCTCTTCAAGTTAGAGTTTATTCTACTTCCAACCTTTCATATGCTAAAAAAAAGTTTTTAAACATTTTTGTTACCCAACTACAAAAGACGAAGAAATTACAATACAGTTAAAATTATTTTCACAACGATCATGCTTTTAAAATAAAGTTATAATCATAGTACTCTTAAGTGATTCAACAAATCAAAACGGTCATACTTTTGAAATAAAGTTAAAATCATAATGCTATTAAGTGATTAACAAATCAAATTTGATGGATTCTACAATGATATTTAAATAAACTTATTACCATATATATAAAACATATTATAAATAGCTCTTACAATACAACTTGTTTTTAACCGGTTATAATGTTGTGTCGATTTTAACGTTGTATGGATACTTTACGATCGGTAAATCTCATCTTTTGTTAGACCATTTTATTCTTTCATCATTTCGTAAAACGTTTTGCTGGTAAAAAAATATGATAAAACATTTTAAATTATTTCATAATAACATGATAGCTTATTTAATCATTGATATTAGCAAAATATTTAGATGTATATAAATATTAATGGCTTCATAGTTATATATGACAGCCAATTATCCTGAAATAAATGTCATTTATCACACACAAATAATTGACCATAAGAATTGATCGACTTAAATAGCAGGTCGGTAAACAGCTTGAAGTCTGGGTAGGCAATAAAAATATATGTTTTTTGTGTGTGTTATAAATGCGAAATATTACAAGATATGGGTAATTTATAGGTTTTAATGATTGAGGAATACTTATTTTGCTTTTTTAACTATTTTCAGTTTTAATTTTCTAATAATATATAACTATCTTCAAGTTGTTTATATTTTAATTTTTCGTAATAAATAACTAGAAGCATCAATCATTTGATGAACAATACTTTACCACACAACGTGATACCATTTTCAAGTTGATATTACTCCATATAAATGTAAAATACATCCATAACATTTATTTCAAACTCCGAATTTGTATAATAAAGCATGTGATATATTGTGGCGAATTCTCTCTTTCAGACACATATATATTCACACGCAATAAAATATAACTTTAATCTCGACAACTGTAAATTCTTTAGCTTGTTATTTTCATTCTTAATCCCGAATGTAGGTAAACTGATGTTAGCTAAACTAATTTAATAAAAACTGAAGTTTTAATATAGCTTTAGCCTGAGAGTAATTTTCAACTTTGGATGAAATAAATATATGTAAGTCGGACCTTTTTTATAAAAAAAATTATCTATATACTCTGTTTAAAACATTTAAATTGTAATATATGACAAAAGTAGATACTAAAAATTCCATGATCGTGTTTGCCGACACAAAGGACATTTGAGTCATTAAATAAGACATTTAACATAGAAGTTTTGAAAAGAAAATTTCCAAACTTGTTTCGTAACTTCCCGACTTCACCATTTTGAAAAACTCGTCGCCTTAAAGTTTACTGCAATAAAATCTGATTAGGATTAAATTTGAACTTAAGACCTATGATCTCAAAACCAAATCTTCACTTCCACTCTAATGTCAATTAAACGATAGCTTATTGCCTGTTTTGTAATTATTTACCCATAGGGTAGTGAATGTTTTTAGTTTGGCAGTAAACCTAACTTTTATTTATCGGGCTTGAGGATGATGTTCTTTGTGGTATAGTATATGTGAGATAACATTTTTTCCTGGTAATAAATAATAAAACTATATAACTTAGTTCTATTAATATTAGTTATTTAAAATCAGGGTACAATGTATAGTGAGGATAAATTAAAAGGCAAATATAAAAAACTTATAATCTAATCAATAAATTAATCTTATCCATCGAAACTCATCTATAGTCAAAAGCTATTGGTAGGGTTTGAAGAGGGTTTAATGTATACACATATAACATATTATCTCTATCTTAGATAATAGAGAGGTTGCTTTCAGTAAAACTCTCGTCTCTAAAGACATATCCCGATATAAGAGTCAAAACATGCAAAATCACACAACCGTATAAAATAAATATAAAAAAGAAAAATCATATTATAGTAAAAATATTTTTAGTGAGCAATCAAACTTGAAAATGGTGAAAACGTAAAATAGAGAAAAGTATAATAAACACAATCCTATAAACACACAAAAAGCTTTTAAGACAAGACACTAATACAAACATATACCACACCATAAAATTCCTTAAACTTAATCCTACGTCTCTACAAACTCCTATCATTGACCATTTCCTCAGGATGTGTAAGTCTAGCAAATCCTTTTGTAATTCGATCATCTCAAGCCAGTTTCAGCATATCCTTACTCCTTTTTCCCTCCACAATTAGGATTTCTACAGTTCTAACCATGGTCGTTACTTGTCTCATCTTAATATGCTCAAACCATCTTAGCCTCCCCTCCCCTTCCTAGTTATCTTATCTGAAATACTAGTCACTCCTAACATTACTCTAAAAACCTCGTTTCTTATCTCATCCAACCAAGTGTGGCCATACATCCACCTCAGCCTCCTCATTTCTACCACCTCCATCCTACGCGCATGTGTCTTCTTGACTGTCCAACAGTCTGTTCCGTATAACCTAGCAGGTCTAACTTCAAACCATATTAAATTTCCCCCTTTAGTTTATTTGGGAGCCTTTTATCGCACAATGCCCCAGTGGTTGCTCTCCACCTATACCAACCCGCCTAGACATGATGTGCTACATCACCATCTATCTCTCCGTCCTTTTGAACAAACGATCCTAAGTACTTGAATTTAGTTACCTCTGAAGTCACTAGCCCCTGAATGGTGATCTGAGTATCCTCATCGTCGTGTGCACGACTAAATCGCAGTAAAGGCTCTCGGTCTTTAAGCAACTAATTCTTAAACCTTTACCCTCTAACGCTGCTCCCCGCTCCTCTAACCTCACATTCAGACTCTGTTTACTCTCTGCCACTAACACAATATCATCCGCATAAAGTAAGCACCATGGAACGGCACCCTGAATTCACTTAGACAACTCAACCAGCACAATGGCAAAAGGAAACAGACTTAACACAAACCCTTGATAGAGTCTTACCTCCATAGGAAATAAATCAAATCCCTTGCATGTGCATGAACACTAGTCTTAGTCCTCATATACATATCCTTGATTATGTGTATATACTTCCCAATAACCCCTCTACCATCCAAACTATCCAAAATCAGTGTGCAAGGCACATCGTCGTATGCCTCTTCAAGGTTAATGAACACCATATGTAGATCCTTCTTGCTTTCTTTATATTTTTCCATCAATATCCTTAGAATATTGCTTTCGTAGTTGATCGACCTTGGCATGAAACCAAACTCATTTACTGTAACTTCATTTTCCCTTCTAAGTTTAGTCTCAATAACCTCTCCCATAATTTCATAGTATGGCTTAACCGCTTAATCCCCTATAATTCCCACAACATTGGATGTCTCCTTTATTCTTATATAAAGGCACTACAACACTTTTCCTCCGCTAATCTAGTATGCTTCCAGATTTGAAAATTCGATTGAAGAGTTATTATCCTTGAACTCCTTCATCTCCTAAACAGGTTCCTAAATCCTAATTATCATAAAGGTAATAACAATAAAGTTTATCCTAACTCACATATGATCTATGATACTTTGTTGCTGTTGGTGCGAGAGAAAATTAAATGCTCAGACTAGATTGAAAGACAAATAACTCATTGATAAAAGAAGCGAATACAATCTAAAAAAGAAAGAAAAACCATAAAATCATAAATAGTTAAAAAGTCTTGTGGCAACAAACATAAGCGGCTAATTTTAAGTCATAGCGGTGGTAAAAACAAGAATGACATATGGTCAAACCGTGTCAAAACTTTTACCTTCCAAGAAATGTTGGGGCACTATTTTTTTTTAAGATGAGTGTTGGCTTTAGTGACATAAAACAAAGCAAATGAACAAGAAAGGGTCGTGTGGGGTATGATTTATTAGTCGGTATAGCAAGTAAAAAAGTTTTACTCCGCCTAACACATGGAAAAGATGCAACGAGCATTTCTACCAATCATTGAATAAGTTCTAAGTAACGTCTAAATCAGATAATGAGTGTTATTTTATCGTGTATATATATGTCGTTAAAAAATCTCAATCAATACTTATGGAATGTAACAAGCTTATACATGTCATTGAATAAATTGTAAGTAATGTCTAAATCAGAAAATAAGTGTTATTTAATAGATGTCTGATACAATACTTATGTTACCATTTAAAACGTGAAATTACGATATTATGATTTTGTTTGAGATACGAATTTGTTTGAAACCATAATGATGTTGTTAAGATTAAATTCTTAAATTATTTACTACTTTGTGTAATGAAGCTATATATACCATGTTAACCTTTCATAAAACTATTTGTTTTAATATATACTTCGGGATTTATGAAAATTGGATAAGAAAGAAATTTTGAAATTAAATAAAATTTAGGTATTGTTCTTATCATATAATGGAATTGAATTTTGATGGATTTGGAATGTTTATTTACTTTTTATTTGGTTGATTTTAACAAGAAAATAAATTGGAATGGAACAACATAAAAGAATCTATATTCTAATTCCATCCAAATTTCATTTCATTTTGCAAAATAATGTGTGAAAAGTGTATTAAATAAATATTTCAGCAAGTTTTAAATTTAGGAATCAACAAATAAACCACACACGTACAGCAAGTGTACCAGTCGCAATGTAGCATACCCGCTAAGACCTGATATGGAGCCTAAGGACTCTATGCAAGCACTCTCAACCAACAACCATCACCGAATAAAAGTCAGTTTTAAAATATTTTTTAGGATTTTTATTTAATTAATTATTAACTACTACTTTCAACTAATAACCTAGCACGAATACTAAGATGAACTAAACTAGGTCGAAATCAGATGAAGAAAAACAACTACCTAGGTATAGGATCCTACTAGTAAACTCACACTCTCTCGGAATTGGATGTTCGGTTTTAACTGTTTTTCTAAAGATACGTCTAATAAGGGTTTGCTAAGACACACTAGATCTTCTCCCGTCTCACTAATGCTACCCGACAATCCCAAACTAGGCATGTAAATATAACGGTTTTATGGTTTAGGTTCATCACCCGGTCTCACCTACTAATATGTTAAGGTACCTAAGAAAAGATCTCCTTCCTGTCTCATTGATCACAATTCACCAAAAGATGAAAAGGGGTAATCTATCTATTTACGGTTTTAACTTGGATTGCAAGGATCTAAAGGCTATTAGAGTGGATCTCCTCCCGATCTCACCATTAACCCATAAACTAAAGAACTAGACAAACCAATACCCTATCTCCTCTCGGTTTCAAGGGTAACATAACACTCGTTTTAACAAGAATAATACTCTTTCATACGGTTTTTCATAGACAAGAACAAAACAAGCGAGTAGTACATGAAATTGTATTAAATAACATGAAATCAATTAATAAAAATTCATGCAAAACAAGTATAAAATCCAAGCCAATCGAGCATGCATACATATTAAAACCAAATAATAAAAAACACTTTTTACCAAAGATTAAATATACATATAAAAACCAAATAATTCAAACCGAGAGTATGATACGAGTCTAACTAGTTTTCACCATTAGCCCAGTTAGTTTAAGAAAATTAGCCGCTCATGGTGAATAAAAACGCAGAAACAATGTTTAATATGACCGAGTACATCTTGTTCAATATATGAAAAAACAAAGTTATGCGTATCCTAACCGGTTACAACACGAATAAATCCTCGACAATCTTCATTCCATTTTTGTTTTTGGCTTGTGATTTTCGAAAACAGCAACTGTAGTGGAACACTGCCTCTTGCGATGTATATTCCTTCCTCTCGCCAGCTTGTATTATTAATATATTCCAATCTAAATTGTAATCCTAACTAGTTTTTGTCTCACACGCGTTGTGAGGCATCAAGCCGAATATTTATCTCTCATAACGTGTACATCTATGTTTCAATTACTCGTACGTACTACTCATAACACGATCTCAAAAATATTACATCGAGTCAACCAATTAAAACAAAAACACTACCATACTTTGGCTAAAAAAATTAAAACGATGGAAAAACTACAGTTTGAACAGAATAAAAATTACACCCAGTTAACCAATTAAAACAAAACACTACAGTAGTTTTGTCAAAAAAAAAAACTAAAACGATGGCATGCCTGTAATTTTACACCGGGGAAAAATCGTAATTTGGTAGGAAAAATAGAACATTCACAATAACAAAAGTATATTTTTTAGGTGAAGGCAAAATTTTAATTTGTCTAGAAGGGGGAAAACAATACCGATGACAAAACAGTTAATTTAAATGAAGCAAAATAATAATTTAATTAGACGAATTGAAAAAGTGCCAAATAACTGCGTTTAAGATTGTTTCCTTTCATGTAAATTGTATAGGATAACTATTTCCTTTCATGTAAACTGTATAGGATATAAAATAATAAATATAAATATAGATTTGATTCAAACTCAAAAATCACGATGTGGGCTCTTGGCAAGTCATAATCTAAAAAGTCCAAATGGGCCAGTATTGTGAAGCTCTAGAAGCCCATATCAAATATTATAAAAATCAGGGGCAATGGGTGTAATTTGAGGAATTTCTTAATAGTCTAGCAAGTTCTCTGTGCCACATTTGGAATTACTTATAAAACAATACATTACTTATAATTTTTTAGAAAATAATGTGGTAATAAGTTAAAAATAAAGTTTTAAGGCATTGAAAAAAATAAACTGAAAAGTCAGAAGTGACTTTTTAAAAAAGAAAATAAAAGAACGGAAAAAGTGAATAAAATGTTGAGTGAATTTCAAATTTTGTCCTTAGTTTTATACCCCTTTTCAGGCGGTGTCATTTGTCTTTAAAATTGTAACGCCCCAAGATCCATATTTCGACTATGGGTGTATGTTTAAATGGTTTGGTGTGGTTGGGTAACTAGGGATACTTAACCTAGTTAAATGCAAAGTTAATTTTAAAAGTGTGAGAATGTGGTAGTGGTAAACATGTAAACTAATAAAACTATAAGGGTTGGAAATGCACATCTAGAAAGATGTATTTATATAAATAAAAGAAAGAAAGAATTAAGAAGAAAAGGAAGGTGCTAGTGTGTGTTTGTGTGCAACGAGTTCGGAGGAAGAAAAAGAGAGACCATGCTCTCTTGAAGCTTCAATGGCACAATTCATCAAATTGGAAAGGAAATTGGTGATTTTGTGCATGCATGAGTCTTGATTTATGATCATCTAAGCCTAGCTAAACACTTGGTAAGTTGTAGATTCTCATTTGATGATCTTTTTAGAAATGGGTTATAATCAAATCCGTAAATTGGTATGAAATTAAGCATGTTTTTGTGTTAAAATCGTCATATAGAACATGTGTTATGCATGTTTTTGATTAATTCGATGTTTGGGAGTAAAACCCATTTGGGATGATGAAGATGCTTGTCATCCATGTCTAATCCTATTGCAAATTTGATGAGTTTATGCGTGTGTGATCTTATGTGTTAGTTAGTTTAAATAATATATGAAATTAGTTTGATTATAGTTGTGTTGATAAGATGAATGCAAGAAGTGGGAATCAACGCATGAATGGGTTGTACATTATGCTTGGAAAGTGGTATGCACACCAAGTGTATGATGAAATGTCTAAATGAAGTTAGGATGTGAAATTGTACGAAATGGTTTGACATATATGAATGAGATATGTTAATGATGTGATTAGTAGTAAACTAACTTGTAGAATGCGATAATGCCATGTTTGAAGATCATTAGAAATGATGAAGTTGAAATGGTGTTGGGTTAGCTTAGTATCGGTTAAGATGTTAGTTGTGAAGATATAAAAAATGCTAGTGTGGATGGAATGGAGTATACATGTATGTGTACATAATTAAGAGATCATGTAGTTGTATATGTTATATAATACGAGTGTCGTGAATGCTGATAAGTGAGTTGCGTGAATGTAGAATAAGGTGACTTTTAGTCTATGCCTTATGTATGTGTTATTTGGTTAATAAAAGGTCAAGTAATGTATGAATGGAAAGATATGAATATTAATACGAATGAACATGTGCTCTAACTAGAATGTAATTGCGATGACATGAAATTGTAGGAATCATGTCATAGTGGATGATAGCACGGAAGGCTAACGGGTCGAAAGAGGCAAGGTAACGGATGGAAATGCGGACGCTAAGGTAAGTGAATTCTTGAACTCACTTCGTATTTAAGTATATGAAGATGTTATTATATTCGAGAATAATCGAAACTAAAGTAGAACGTATAAATAAATATGAAATGTTAAAGTAAGACTTCTTGAAAGGGGTTGGAATGTCAGTCAAACCGTAAAACCTCCATATAGGGGTAAAGGGTCGTGAATTTCGTAGAAAGGTTATTAGACGAAAAGAGTGGGAATTTGTTATAGTAATCGAAAGGTTTTGAAAAGAGATAAAATATGTTAAGTTATTGGAAATAGTGTTTTTGGAAGGCCCGGGGTTGACCTGGATGAACAAGAAAATCGAACTGGGTCAAAAATAAGTTGCAGAGTAGCAGCAACAACAAGTGACCGTAAGCTACGGTGCCCGACCGTAGCTTACAGTAAGGAGTACCTGTTTGACAGAAAGGCATGACCGTAAGCTACGGTACCCGACCGTAGCTTACGGCAGGGAGTTTCTGTTTTTGGCAGAAAGACCTCACCGTAAGCTACGGTGAGTGGACCGTAGCTTACGGCGAGAATGGACACTAAATGTCGAATTTGAGTGTTATGTATATATTGTGTCTCACATTTTCGTATCTGTTAAGGCTTACGTAAAGGCTTTGGTGAACTTCCGAAGGATAGTATAATCTATGAGAAGTTCGTAAAGGTTTTAATTATATGATACGAATGCAAATAATGACTTTTGGGCTCGTAAAGGATAAATATAAATTTATATGTTTGAGATTCGAATTTCGTGGGAATGAATGTGTTAGAATGCATTGCACAAATGGGGAGATGAAGCTTGTTTTAAGTATGTTTATAAGTAAATTATTAGGCATAATTAAAGTTCGACGATTGATCGCGGGTAAGTGAATATGACTCGAACACATATATAAATGTATATAGTTGTAGAATGAAAGAGATAGATGTCGACGCCAATGTGAGATGTATGTTTGGAACCTGTATGTAAGTATGTGTATATATGAAAATGCTTATACGGGATGTAGCCCAATGAATGTCGTTTGATGTTATGTGCTTATATGAAGAAGCTAACTGTTTGTTGTTGAGGATGAATTTAGGAATGCAGGTAAGTAAAAGTTGGGTTCTCGAAGGTTTGAGGCTCGGCATAAGGGATAAGTTCGAGGAACATCCTATTGGAGTTCTATATAATGTTTGATGGATATGTAGATGATTCATGTACATGCTTTTAATAAAAAAAATATATGATGTCACCAATTACTAACACGTGGGTTATATTTATATTGTGACCGCAGATTAGTCAGATCATCATGGGGACATGCGGACGAAGATCGAGTCAAAGAGCAAAGATTGTACGGGAAGAGCGGTTTTATAGCTTGCATTATATATTACGTTTAGCAAGTCAAGCAAAATGAACGTAGTAAATCTTTTTAAGAAAGTGTCCAAATATTTAAAAATGAACCTTTAAGTATGTTATATGGTCAATAAAGAAGAATTTTTGAGTCGGTATTTCCGCTGCGTCGTTTTGGGTCAAAACGCGTTTAGGGTGTTATAAAAATTGATAAGTTTTGTACTTTATGTTTTCAAATATTGCACGCTATATCATTTGAGCGTAACTTTGTTAATTTTTATGTTAAATCTGATCACCCAAGGGCAGTTAAGTCTTTTACTAATTATTCATTAAAATAAGTTAATAAATAAAACAAAAACATATATAGAATTTAATATTAATATATATGTATAATAAAAAGCTAAAAACACTCTTTCTTATCTTTTCTCTTTCTCAACCACCACTCTCACCTGCCACTACCTACTGCCAACCACCACCCATTACTGTCACCACCACCACACCCTTACAACCAGGCACCGCCACTCGACCACTGCCACCACCAGCCGAACAATACAACACAGCTCAGACCCTCTCCCCAATTTTGAAAACCCACAAACCCCCAATTTCAAAATCCTAATTCAAACCTACCTCAATTATCTCAGCCCAAAGTTGGATGTGGCTACTCACAAACGGTAGTCGTATTAAACCTTGAAATAGGCTTCATTTCATTAAATTCCTATAACAGATTGTTCGAATTCAATGAAGAAAAGTTTGTGTGAATAATTTGTTCTAGATCAATCGTCAATCGAAGCGTATGTGAGTCGGCCAACCAAGTTTGTTGGATCTTGACACCTACTCGTCGCAACCACCACCATCACCACACATCCACCCCTGCCACACCACCCTCACCACACATCCGATTTCCACCACCAAACAACCGCAAGAACAAGTTGGAGTATGTTGCCGTAAATAATGTCCGAAAACCTCCAGATCTGTATGTCGTTCACCCGCCTCCTCGCCACCACCGCTAACATGTGATTAGGTGGGTGATTGGTAAGGTTTTGGGTTTGGGCTTGTAATTGTAGGTCTTTTAATGGAGGATTGGTGCCTTGATGGAGTTTCCTGTGAGAGAGAGAAGACGAAGAGAGTTTAGTGAGAGAAAGGGCTTGACAGATGGAGAGAGTTTTGGGTTTATTTATATTCTAATTTTTTAATTAACGTATATTTTAATTAAATAGGCAAAATTACAAAAGTAACCTCATTTGACAAGCACATGATCTTATTTAACATTAAAAACTGTCACACCCCGTATTTTCAACCAAACATCGGTGGGCCGGGTGGGGAATATCGTGACGTAAATTGATATCATCATAGTCAATTAAACACAGCACAACGGAAATCTTGGAATTGAAATTACTATTACAAACCAAATGTTCAAAGTACGAAAAAATAATATACAGACGACTTGTAATGAAAGATCCACAGGCCGATCGTAGAATATACAAAAATGTGTAACAGACTTTGGGCAGATCTAAGGATTCGCAAGATCCTTTTAAATCACTACCAAGCAGCTTCCAGCCTATTTCGTATTATACCTGCAGCTTAGTCTTTTGAAAATACGCCAGCTTTCGCTGGTAAATACACTCAACTGACTCGTTTTGAAAACATTTCAAAAATGGGTTTAAGTGCACAGCGCACAAAAATCTTTTATAACTTGGGAAAGTCACCTTGTAACCTTGTTAACAAATTCACATGTTTGTCCATACATATGGGGCCCAGTACAGAGACCGAGACATGACTAACGTACACACCACTTATGAACGTACGAAGTAGTTATCCCCAACTAGTGGGTAAAAAAAATAATTTAGCATGAGCATCTGTCAGGTGTATGCCTACACCCCGTGCTTTGGTCGTAGCCATTAACTAATGTAATGAGCCGAGGATATCCAGGACACGGTCATTAACCACCAATGTTTAAGTTATCAAATAAACTGATTAAAATGGAATATGCGGATTTACTAGCCACAGTCCGGCATTCGATTGATCCCATTTCTGACCAAGCAGTAATAATTTACCGTAACCCAAACCTGTATAGGGAAAATAAGTCAAGAGTATTTACCTGAGCTAGTCTTGATTAAAAATGCAAGAATTAATATCTCAGCCATATGTAAAATGAAATAAGTGCAGATAGCATTTACCAGAAGGCTCTAGTCTGGATTATGGCATAAGCTAACCAATTAAAATGCTAACGGTCTTAATTTAAGTTATAGACTTAGACCGACTAGCGTACAGGATCAAAAACGGTATAATACGCTAGATTAAGTGATGATCGAATAGAATGTAGTTTAAACCCAACAAGTACTATGACTTATATATTATGGGTAAACCATAAGCATTCTGGATTTTGAGATTAAAATGACAAGGTTAAACCCGTTTCGGCTAATTCCCGTAAACTAGTTACATATACTTAACCGTGCGCATATAAGCGATATCGGGTAACTGGATAAGTCATGGACAAGTTCTATATGCTATTATACTTTAAATAACTTTAAATATCAGTAGGTTGTCAACTTACATGCCCGTTAAGGTTTTAACATGAAATTATGCCTCATAAGGGTGTTTTGGTAATTATATTTAGTACAAAATGAACTTGAATATATTTTGATGTTATGATCATAAGTATTCTAGAAAAATAATTAATTTATGATATAATATCAGTAAGATATTAATCATATGTGTAATTTATCATTTATGACCAAACTATGCACCGTAGGGGCATTTTGGTTATTTTACACATAGTTTATAATTTATTTGGGATTCTGAGTTTATATTATGTACCTACTGTAAAAATATTTTAAATGAGTTTTAAAATCAGTAGGTAACAAGTTTTTGTTGATAAATATGGTTTAAAACCATATTATGCGCCGAAACGGCGATTATGTCGTAAAAAGACAATTTGTGCGTAAACTCAGTATATAAACTGATTTGACATCACAAATAATCGTACTTATGATATTACATCAGTAGGAAACTCATTTCAAGTTCCTTATCGATTAAAACCTTGTTTTATGTAAAAATGGCATTTTAGTCAAAATTGGCATAATAACGGAATTTGTGCAAAAACTCAAATTCTGATTATGATCATGTAATATAACTCAGGGGTTATGCTACATTATATTACGATCATAATGCAACCTTAGATCAGTAGCTAACTAATCTAAATCGGGTCAAAATCAAAAGTCAAAGCAGAAGTCAAACTTTGCGACTTTCGGTTGCGAACCGACCCTAGAACTGAAAATTGACGAGTCGAACATGTTCTCACATGTTCTAATAATTATTATCAACTTGTTTAAGTGTCAAAACATGTTTTATAACATACATAAATTCAGATTATAATATTTTCGAAAACTGGCCTGTTTGACTTTTTAATATTAAAACTTTGACCCGTCAATTGGTCTAGCAAACGGATCTTTAGGAGGTGCCCTTAATAGGGATTAACACCTACCTTATTACGATCACTTAGCCATGTTCGTTACGAACAATGGCTGGACCATAATGGTCTTAACCGAAAGTCAAAGCGTTTTTCGTAAACGCTTGACTTTTGGTATAAAAAGCCTAGAAACGAAAATGCAATAGAAAGGAACACTTACAAGTGGTTCCTAGGATGAAATAGAACTAAGTTGGATGCTCCTTTCAGTTAGGAACTTCCGGATGAGGGAGATAGAATGATTTATGAGAAAGGTGCAAGTTCAAGTGATGAACCATTGCACCTATTTATAGTTGGGGAGCTTGAAGGAGGTGATGTCAGGTGTTAGAGGGTGCCTACAAGTGTCTTAAAACGTGGCATAACAGTTAGGAATTCCATGGTTTCGAATCAAATGGTTTTTGGCAACATGTGTGGAGGCCAAGCAAAAATTCTGCAGATACAGGCCTCTGGCGGCCCGCGAGACACCAGGCCCATGTCTCTCGCAGCCCGCGGGCGCCCCATGTAGACTTTCAAAATTTGTCACGTTTAGCCCCTCAACTTATTAAACCTCTAAAACACCTTTATAAGCATAATTAGCCCTCCGTAGCCAACATTTGGGGTACTCAGGAGTATGACCGGACATTGTCAAGCTCTCGGTTCGTTAAAAGGTCACTCAGAGGTATAAATTAACATGTTGACACTTTTAACCCCTCCATTCTCCAACTTTTACATATTTACACAATTAATCCCTCTTGTCAAACTAGTGGCTTATATAAGAGTTAGGACTTCGTAAAGGGTCACTCAGAGGCTCAACGTAAGCATGTTGATACTAATGGTCACTAAGAGGCTAAGTTTAAGCATTTTGACACTAATGGTCACTCAGAGGCTCAGTGTAAGCATGTTGACACTAATGGTCACTCAGAGGCTCAGTGTAAGCATGCTGACACTAATGGTCACTCAGAGGCTTAGTTTATGCATGTTGACACCAGAGGGTCACTCAGAGGCTTAGTTTGAGCATGTTGACACCTTTAGTCCTTATTAGTCCTTAATAGACTTATTATAAAAGTAATGACACGTGTCACTATATTATTGGAAACGATTTTACGAGGTGTTACATCCTCACCCCCTTAAAAGAAATCTCGACCTCGAGATTTTATTCAAAAAGATGGGGGTATTTTTGTCGCATAGTGGACTCAACCTCCCATGTATACTCGAAGCCTCGAAGGGCATCCCACTTAACCTTTACTATAGGTATCTTTTTCTTTCGGTACTTCTTAACCTGTCGATCCTCGATCGAAATCGGTTTCTCAACGAACCTCAGGTTTTCATCAATTTGCACACATGATATGACATTGATAGTGACTCATCGGCTAGACATTTCTTCAGATTACAGATGTGGAACACATCATGAATTCCATTAAGCTCCTCTGGCAGCTTAAGCTTATAAGCTACAGCGCCAACACATTTGATTATCTCAAATGGTCTTATATATCTTGGGCTTAACTTGCCCTTATTTCCAAATCTCATTACACTTTCTAAGGTGATACTTTCAGCATGATTTTGTCCCTTATTTGGAAATTAAGAGGTTTACGCCTCTTGTCAGCATAGCTTTTCTCCCTATCACGGGTAGCTTTGAGTCTATCACCGATTTGTACAATCTTATCTGTGGTTTCCAGGACAATCTCTGGTGCTGATAGTTGGGCTTCCCTAACTTCTGCCCAACACACGGGCGTTCGACATTTTCTCCTATACAAGGCCTCAAAAGGAGCAGCCTTGATGCTCGCATCATAACTGTTATTATAGGAGAATTCTATTACGGGTAAGTGGTCATCCCAACTTCCACCTAAATCAATCACACATGCTCTAAGAATTTCTTCCAAAGTCTGAATAGTACGCTCACTATGTCCATCCGTCTAAGGGTGGTAAGCCATACTAAAGTTTAATTTTGTGCCTAATGATTGTTGGAAACTTTTCCAAAAATGAGATGTATATCTAGTATCTCTATTAGACACTATAGATATCGGCACACCATGTAGGGACACAATCTTTTCCACGTACAACTTAGCCAATTTGTCAGAATTATAAGTTTCTTTAATTGGCAAGAAATGCGCTGACTTAGTCAGCCTATCCACAATGACCGAAATCGTGTCATTACCACGTTTTGTCACACCCCGACCCGCAGCGGAAAAGGTGATCGGGGCATGATTGGGTTATCATCAAAGCTCATGACATTTATTATGCGTTTCATATTCATTTAATACAATTTAATGGAAATTTACAATAAATATTACAACATGTTCTAACTATCAATCTAAGCTTCTTTATTCTCTTCTATGGCATTTCCTATGTTTTCTTTGCTTCAACCTGTTCACCTGTATCATGTGTAAAAAGGTTTTTGGATCAACATAAAGTTGGCGAGTGAATCCTATGGAAAACATTTGAACAAGTTTATTAAATTGATTATGAAATAAGTGCACAACCAAACATGAGTAAAAATAGATGTAAACTTATTCAACAATCATTAGATATTAAATAAAGCACACATGAACAATAATGGAACATTTAGAGGCACGCGTTGCTCTACTCGTCTCTCACGAGGAACTGATGGGCCTAATGAATGAATTGCATAAACATGATAATATGAGTGACACAACTACAAACAATATAAACTCAATGATACACACATGAACAATAATGGATTGGTTTTGAGGCACGCGTTGTTCAACTCATCTCCCGCGAGGAACTGATGGGCTTAATGAATGAATTTCATATAATTTGACAAAATGAAATAAGTAATCACAACAATATAAACAATCTAAGTTTAGATCACGATATGGTATGGCACAAGTTTAAATAAACGAGTTAATTATTTGAGACACATGACACACCCCAAAACGTGTAATTTAAAAGGGGGAGTTGTAAGATTCACTCACAGTGGGTGCGTTCGGTTGATGATGTTGAACGCACCCGAAGTGGTTTTAACCACGAGTGAGATTAACCTAGATAAATCGCATTATGGTTTGGTAAGTAAACGGATTTTATTAATCCATTTTAGTAGAATTGTTGGGTGTATTTTTGTGAGTTTAAGGCTATTTTCTAACCTTAAAAATGTTATTTTTAAGTATTTTTAATTGATTTTTAATTAAAATAAATAAATAAATAAAAAATAAAAAAAAAATTTGATTTTTTTTGCTACAGTTGACCGTTGACCTTGACCGTTGACTGTTGACTTTGACCGGTTCGTTAGTATAATTGTGCGCTGAGTGAGGCTCGAACCCGAGACCTCCCGTACGCGTACACGCAGCTCTACCAACTGAGCTACGTGTCTAACCCGAAATATTTCTGTTTTTAATTATATTTATATATTAATTAGATTAAACCGAAAATCATTTTATTTTTAAAAACGATTTAACTGGTTCGACCGGTGCGCTCCACAGGTCTCGAACCCGGGACCTGTGGGTTGCGCTAACACACAGTCCACGGCTGGACTGTGTGTTTAACATGTTATATAATCCAATTTTTATTATACTTAAACACAAACTAATCATTTTTATTTCTGACTTATTTAAAAAGGTAAATAATTGTCCGGGTCGATGCAGAAGACCGACTCGAACTCGTGCGCTTTGATTAAACATACACACAGTCCACCACTGGACTGTGTGTCTAACTTGGTTATTTTTCCGGTTATTAATATACTTAACATATAACAGTGTGACTCCGGTTCGGTTAACAAAAAAATTATTTTTATTAAGGCAGCGTGTGTGGAACAGGATTCGAACTCGAGACCTTTGTGTGTTTAATGTGCACACAGTCCACCGCTGGACTGTGTGTCTAACCCGAGTTATTTCTTGATTTAAATTATACTTATATGTTACAGGTACATCGTCTTCTTCGTCAGATTTTAACCAGAATCGGAAAATCCGACTGGTTCAAAGTTTTAATCGGTTTCTTTAGCGTTTTATGATTAATTACAGATGAGGTATAAATAAAAAGAAAGTAAATTGGGCGTGAAATATACCGACTGGCTTCCTCTGTTTTTCCGCCAAAACTCCGGCGACAGCAACAGGCTCCGGCGTCGGGTGTCTTGCAGCATCGAGTCTCCAGAAAGCTTACAAAGTATGTGGGTGACTTCGGTATAAGTTCAGAGGGTTTAGTAAGGCTTAGAAGTTAAGGACTCGGTTTTCCGGCGATGAGCAGAAGAATTCCGGCGAGTGAGTTTTCGCCGAGAAAGGGTGCGGTTTTGAGCGAAAAAGTTTGCAGAGGTTCGAGGGGGTATTTATAAGGCAAATCGTCGATGAATTTGGTCCGATTTCCGACTTGATTCGTTGGTTTGAATTTCTCCGGCGGTTATGGTTTGTGTCGCGGACACAGACGTCGGTTATAACCGATGTGTAGTTAAAGTTTACGTTATAACGGAAAGAATCGTTAAGTTTCGCGAGATTACCGGGATTTCCGACGACTGCAACTTTTGGGCGCCGGTTTTGAATTCGGAAAGTCATGAGATGAATTAAATGATCCTAACATTTAACAAGGAACATCAGTGGCGCAGTGGTTCAAGTGTTGTGTGCTAAGTTGTTTGATGAACCGTGACTAACCCGGGTTCGAAACCCGGCAGAACCAAAGTATTTTTATTTTCTTATTTTTGATAGTTTTTCAAAAACTAATTATATATTCCCGTATAATAATTGATTATGTATCGTTTAAAATTATTTTGGGCATTTAATTCGCAACGAAAATTTTAACTGATTGTTCGGTTAATAAACGGAGCGGGTTTGGTAAATCCGTTTTTTGACGGATGTTACACGTTTGGTCTTAGGTAACTTGGTAATCAAATCCATATTTACCATTTCCCATTTCCAAGTGGGAATTTCAAGCTGTTGTAGCAGTCCTGACGGTTTCTGATGTTCGGCTTTAACTTGCGAACACGTCAGACACTTAGCTACATAAGTGGCTATGGATTTCTTCAAACCCATCCACCAATAATTCTTTTCAAATCTTGATACATCTTGTCACCACCAGGGTGAACTGAGTATCTTGTATTATGTGCTTCCTGGAGGATTACACCTCTAAGTCCTCCAAAGATTGGAACCCAGATTCTACCATTAAATCTAAGGATTCCATCTTTTCCAGGCATTAACTGGTCAACAGTTCCGCATAATCCTTCATTAGGAACATTAGCCTCTAAAGGGCTTGCCTTTGTTTATCTAATAGCTTCTCATTTAAGCTATTTCTGAGCTCAATGCTCTTGGCATTAATCCTTATAGGCTTAACTCTTTCCCTTCGACTTAAGGCGTCAGCAACGACATTTGCGTTGCTAGGATGATAGTGAATTTCGCAATCATAATCATTAAGTGTTTCCATCCAGCGGCGCTGTCGCATGTTCAAATCCTTTTGATTGAACAAATGTTGGAGACTTTTATTGTCAGTGTATATAATACACTTCGTGCCATATAAGTAATGTCTCCACAACTTAAGTGCAAATACAACAGCACCCAATTCCAAATCATGGGTGGTGTACTTCATTTCGTGCACCTTTAATTGTCGTGATGCATAAGCAATCACTTTGCCTTTTTGCATTAACACACAGCCCATGCCAGTGTGCGAGGCATCACAATAAACAACAAAATCCTCAATACCCTCATCTAGAGATAACACAAAAGCATTGCTCAACTTGTGTTTTAGAACCTCAAAAGATTCTTTTTGTTTGGACCCCGGTCAAACTTGACATTCTTACGGATCAAGGTAGTTAAAGGAGTGGCTATCCTTGAAAAGTTCTTAATGAACCTCCTATAATATACTGCCAATCCTAAGAAACTACGAATCTCTGATGGAGTTTTGGATACTTCCCAATTCATTATGGCTTCAATCTTAGCGGGATCCACTTGGATACCACGCTCACTTACTACATGTCCAAGAAATTGGACTTATTTAAGCCAAAATTCACACTTAGAGAACTTAGCATAAAGCTTCTCTTGTCTTAGCAATTCTAGGATGCACCGAAGATGTTTCTCGTGATCAATGGCAAACTTATCTAGATACAGCTTGCAGACTCTATTCATGAGATCCATGAATGATGCAGGTGCATTTGAGAGCCCAAAAGGCATCACTAAGAATTTATAATGACCATAACGGGTCCTAAAGGCGGTTTTAGGAACATCCTCACTTCTAACCTTCAATTGATATCATGATCTTAAATCAATCTTAGAAAAATAACTAGCCCCTTGAAGTTGATCGAACAAATCATTGATCCTGGCAGAGAATAACGATTTTCTATTGTTATCTTATTTAGTTCGCGGTAATCAATGCACATCCGCATTGAACCATCCTTTTTCTTAACGAAAAGGATAGGAGCTCTCCAAGGTGAGGAACTAGGCTGAATAAAGCCTTTCTCTAAAAGTTCATCTAATTGTATTTTTAATTCCTTCATTTCCGTCGGTGCTAACCATACGAAGCTCTAGCAACATGTGCTGATGCTGGTAGGATGTCAATCCTAAACTCCACTTGCATATCTGGAGGTAGACCTGGTAATTCTTCAGGGAAAACATCGGGATATTCTGAAATGACTGAAGATCTTCAATATTTTGTTTTGGCTCGTTGATAGTTACTTGTTCCATGTAAATGACACAACCTTTCCCAAGACACTTGGATGCCTTAAATAACGACACCTTGTCTGGCAATCCATAGTGTGAATCTCCAAGGATGGTGATTATTTCACCAGATGGGGTTTTAACCTCGATGAGTTTCTTATCACAGGCAATGCGGGCTTGGTTATGAGATAACCAATCCATGCCTAAGACTACATCGAACCCGCCAATTTCATTAGCAAAACAGAGGTAGGAATAGAATGATTCTTAATGGATATAAAGCATCCATCAAGAATGGAAGATGACGTTTCTAAAGTTTCATCAGCAAGTTCTACCTCATAAGTCATGTGTAGAGTTCTTATGGGTAAGTTTAATAGTTTACTAAACTTATGGTCTACAAAGGACTTATCTGCACCCGAATAAAAAAGAACTCTAGCATATATTTCATTAATGAGGAATGTACATGTTATGACGTTGTTCTCATTAACAGCCTCTCTAGAATTCGTCTGAAAGGCAAGTGCATCTCCTTTCTTAGCCTCTCCACGCTTTGCATAGTTACTTCTGGGGTTCTTAGGGCGATTAGGCTTAATATGCCCCTTCTCATTACAACCGTAACAGACTGCATCCTTAAGATTTTCGCACTCTAGGGTCTTATACCCTTTTCTTTTGGAAATTCCACAGGGTTTAGCCTGTGGGTCAGCATTGCATTGTCCCCAATGCCTGCGGTTACAGGTCTTGTACAGAGGTCTATCATTAGACGTGTGCTGGTTCTTCTTGAACTCAAAATTTCCTCTCTTTTTAAACCTTTGGGAGTTATCATCCTCCCATTTCCTTTTTCCGTCAGTCTCAGTTCTAATTGACTTTTGCCTCACCAAGTCTAAGGTGAGAGAGAGGGATAGGTCAATAGCAGACCTATAGGTACTAGGCTTAGCAGCCTTTACCATGCCCTTAATCTCGGGCTCTAACCCATTATGAACGCGCAATGCGTTTGGGTTCAGGAGTAATTAGATAAGAGACTAATCTGGATAAGGAGTTGGAGTCAGATTCATACTTCCGACAGTCTAGATTTTTATTGTAAGAGTCAGAAAGTCCGACTCTATCTTCTCCACCTCATGAGGTGGGCAGTATGTCTCCTTGACTAGTTCACAAACTTGGACCATCCCAAGTTGTACAGGTGTACTTTACCTGTTGATTGGACCATTGCCTTCCACCAAATTAAAGCATCACCCTTGAAGGACT
Organism: Scalesia atractyloides; assembly: GCA_947069175.1. Lineage (NCBI taxonomy): Eukaryota > Viridiplantae > Streptophyta > Magnoliopsida > Asterales > Asteraceae > Scalesia > Scalesia atractyloides. The sequence goes on from CAMTDV010000029.1 coordinate 15,355,811, forward strand.
GTGATACATACTTTACCACATCCTTATCAGCACAACCGCTGATATCCACTATCGTCTCCATTTCATCAAGCCATCTTAAGGCTTCTACTTCTCCCCTTTCTCCATTAAAATCTAGGGGCTTACAGGAGACGAAGTATTTATAGGTACATCCGTCTTTAGAAGAACGGGTCCTATCGTTAAATTCTAGTTTTCTTGGTTCACTCTTCGCATTTAAAGAGTGAACAGAGATCTCCTTACGAGCAGATGATGGTGGAATAGACAAAGGTTTGGAGCGAGTAGCGCTCACTTCCTTAAATTTTTCCATGGCCTTTTCCATAGCCTTTCCAACAGCTGCATCTATGTGAGCTTGGAAATTATCATTATCAATGGCTATGTTTTTGGCATTGTTAGAGTTAACATCTCGGTGGCTACTTTGCGCCTCACCCGAGTTAGCCATTCTTGAAGCTTTGGTTCTAAATACCAAATTAAACTTCTCTTAGCCATGGTATTAATAACCATATTGGCTTTTAAAATTGGAGATATAAATCCATTGCCTATTTAAACTAGTGTGAATATAATCACAACTCATAGGCTTAACACTTCTATAAATGTTATCTATATTTGGCCTAGGTCTCAAAAGGGCCATCAAAGGCAAATTACAATTTGGACATAGTCCATATATATTTAGACAGTGGACCTTAATGTCACAACTGCCATTGTCATAAGACAATTATAAATAGCTCATAGGCTTGTCTCGAAGGACATTTAAAATATGGCTCATAGGCCTTATACCAAGGATATTAAAATACAACACATTGGCCTGTCACAAATGGACACATAAAAATACGGCACATTGGCCTGTCACTAATGGATATAAAATTACGGCACATTGGCCTGTCGCTAGTTGACATAAAAATACGACACATTGGCCTGTCACTAGTGGACATAAAAATACGACACATTGGCATGTCACTAGTGGACATAAAAATGCGGCACATTGGCCTGTCACTAATGGACATAAAAATACGGCACATTGTCATGTCACTAATGGACATAAAAATGTGGCACATTGGCCTGTCACTTAATGGGCATAAAAATACGACACATTGGCCTGTCACTAATGGACATAAAAATACGGTACATTGGCCTGTCACTAATGGACATAATTTGGGCAGAGGGTCATATTAACCACAACTGTCATTGTCATAATTGATAATATAATATTGCTCAAAGGCAAATCATCACTAATGGATGTTTAATCATGGCCCGTAGGCACTACATCACTAATGCATGTTTATTATTATCATCGCATTGATGATATTAGCCGGGATCATATTTGATCACATAGGCTGTATAAGGTTAGGACGTAGTCCATCACCTAGACGGCTAGTGTGGTTCCTCAAGTCACACTACCAGGAGTATTAACATTACTTGAGTGTTAACATGAGTATCTTTATGGTCGATTAATAGTGACGGTCGCATTGACCTTAACAACTTGGAGGCTTGAACATAGTCCACCACCTCTGGATAGAAGGATAACTCTCCTTAACTATCATGATAGAAGGCTATTCATCCTTAACTATCATTTATAAGCTGGCCAATTAATATGGTCTGTGCCATTTGGCTAATCAAAACCATTAAGATCTTTTGGAATTATATAGCTGATCATAAATTTCGAGTAGAATCGAGATGCTCGCTTGAAGAGGATGAGTGTGTGTGTGTGTATATATATATATAATTCCAAAATATTAAACTAAATGTCAATAGGAAATTACAATACTAGAAATAAGTAGATAAAACTAATTGTCCATGCAAGGACTAAAAGACATAACAATGTCCACGCAGGGACTAAAGAAATATCATAATATTAGAAGAAACTTCACTCGTCCTTCTTTCTCTTAACCAACTTAGAGAGCTTCTTGAAGAACTTAAGAGGTCGTGGAGGTTGTGGTTGTGGTTGAGGTACAACAGGATACTGGTACCCATAATTTGGATATCCAATATGTGGATAAGCATGTGGGAAAGGAGACGATAAAGTGCATTATGCATGACCGCTTGCATATAAGGGTCATGCGATAGTGCCTGGTAATTTACCGGCGTAGATGGGTTAAAAGGATCATATCCAGATGTATCTGGATACGTAGGGATAGGGTTATTAAAACCCGATGGTGGTGGTTGAACCACAGGTGGTGGTGTTGGTTCCACCACAGGTGAAGTATTGGAGAGTCCACCCATTTGTGGGTCCTCGTGAATGGTAGGGTAGGTTTTGGGTAATGGTGGCAGCGAACCCGACCGTTGACCCGCACGTACCAACATACGTGCTCCACGTCTCCTCCTTGGTGGCTCAAGTGGTGGCTGAGATTGTTCCACTGGTTCCATTTGAACATCTTCTTGTGTAGGAGGTGTTGGGGAGTGGTGGGAAGGAGTGTTAGCAAAAGTTAATTGGTTCCAATATGATCCCATTCGTTAGGACCTTGGTATGGTGATCTGGCGTATGAGTTAGAATCGCTAGAGATTCCGATAGGGTGTCCATGCGATCCTGACGGTGGCATCTCCGGGTCGGAGTCCTCGTCCATAGGGTTGGGTTGATCAAACTGATTTTGATCAGCTGGGGGTGTGTTGAAGTGGTGGTTAGGGTTAAACTCATCATGATATGAATGATGAGAGTGATGAGCATGGTGTGATTGATGAGAATGGTAAGAGTGGTATGAGTTTTATGTATGAGTAGGTGAATGCATTGCTAGTGGCCAGAAATCCACCAAATCCTCATAAGGATTCGAGTGATGGGGTTGTGAAGGGATACCTCCAGATGGTCCCCCCCATAGGTCCTTTACCTCTTCCTCATACTCTTGGCAGCATTTTCCTGTTAAAATTAAGTTAAAACAATATTAATAACTTAATAATGAGATGATTAATCCTAGGTCATAGCCTAGACTCGGAAGTCTAAGGATTGTGTTATTGTGTAAGTTTGAGATTAAACACAGGAAGCCTAGTGTTTAATTCTCTCAAACGTTGGCTCTGATACCAACCTGTCACACACCCCGTATTTTCAACCGAAGTAAGAAAATAATATACAGACGGCTTATAATGAAAGATCCACAGGCCGATCGTAAAATATACAAAAATGTGTAACAGACTTTTAGCAGATCTAAGGATTGCAAGATCCTCTTATATCACTACCGAGCAGCTTCCAGCCGATTTTGTATTGTACCTGTAGCTTAGTCTTTTGAAAATACGCCAACTTTCGCTGGTAAATACACCCAAGCGACCCGTTTTGAAAACATTTCAAAAATGGGTTTAAGTTCACAGGGCACAAAAATCTTTTATAACTTGGGAAAGTCACCTTGTAACCTTGTTAACAGATTCACATGTTTGTTCATACATATGGGGCCCAGTACAAAGACCGAGACATGATTAACGTACACACCACTTATGAAATCACGAAGGAGTTATCCCCAACTAGTGGGTAAAAAAATAATTTAGCATGAGCATCTGTCAGGTGTATGCCTACACCCCGCGCTTTGGTCGTTGCCATTAACTAATGTAATGAGCCGAGGATATCCACGAAATCGTCGTTAACCCCCAATGTTTAAGTTATCAAACAAAACTTATTAAAATAGAATATGTGGATTTACTAGCCACAGCCAGCATTCGATGATCCCATTACCGACCAAGCGGTAATAATTTACCGTACCCGTATAGGGAAAATAAGTCAAGAGTATTTACCTGAGCTAGTCTTGATTAAAAATACAAGATTTAATATCTCAGCCATATGCAAAATGAAATAAGTGCAGATAGCATTTACCAGAAGGCTCTAGTCTGGATTATGGCATAAGCTAACCAATTAAAATGCTAACGGTCTTAATTTAAGTCATAGACTTAGACCGACTAGCGTACAGGATCAAAAAACGGTATAATACGCTAGATTAAGTGATGATCGAATAGAATGTAGTTTAAACCAACAAGTACTATGACTTGTATATTATGGGTAAACCATAAGCATTCTGGATTTTGAGATTAAAATGACAAGGTTAAACCCGTTTCGGCTAATTCCCGTAAACTAGTTACATATACTTAACCGTGCGCATATAAGCGATATCGGGTAACCGGATAAGTCATGGACAAGTTCTATATGCCATTATACTTTAAATAAGTTTAAATATCAGTAGGTTGTCAACTTACATGCCCGTTAAGGTTTTAAAATGAAATTATGTCTCATAAGGGTGTTTTGGTAATTATATTTAGTATAAAATGAACTTGAATATATTTTGATGTTATGATCATAAGTATTCTAGAAAAATAATTAATTTATGATATAATAACAGTAAGATATTAATCATATGTGTAATTTATCATTTATGACCAAACTATGCACCGTAGGGGCATTTTGGTCATTTTACACATAGTTTATAATTTATTTGGGATTTTGAGTTTATATTACGTACCTACTGTAAAAATATTTTAAATGAGTTTTAAAATCAGTAGGTAACAAGTTTTGGTTGATAAATATGGTTTAAAATCATACTATGCGCAGAAACGGCGATTATGTAGTAAAAAGACAATTTGTGCATAAACTCAGTATATATACTGATTTGACATCCCAAATAATCTTACTAATGATATTACATCAGTAGGGAACTCAGTTCAAGTTCCTTATCGATTAAAACCTTGTTTTATGTAAAAAGGGCATTTTACTAAAAACTGGCATAATAACGGAACTTGTGCAAAAACTCAGATTTTGATTATGATCATGTAATATAACCTTAGGGGGTTATGCTACATTATATTAAGATCATAATGCAACCTTAGATCAGTAGCTAACTAATCTAAATCGGGTCAGAATCGAAAGTCAAAGCAGAAGTCAAACTTTGCGACTTTCGGTTGCGAACCGATCCTAGAACTGGAATTGACGAGTCGAACATGTTCTAATAATTATTATCAACTTGTTTAAGTGTCAAAACATGTTTTATAACATATATAAATTCATATTATAATATTTTCGAAAACTGGCCTCTTTGACTTTTTAATATTAAAACTTTGACCCGTCAATTGGTCTAGAAAACGTGATCTTTAGGAGGTGCCCTTAATAGGGATTAACACTTACCTTATTACAATCACTTAGCCATGTTTGTTACGAACAATGGCTGGACCATAATGGTCTTAACCGAAAGTCAAAGCTCGCTTGACTTTTGGTATAAAAAGCCTAGAAACGAAAATGCAAGAGAAAGGAACACTTACAAGTGGTTCCTAGGATGAAATAGATCTAAGTTGGATGCTCCTTTCAGTTAGGAACTTCCAGATAAGGGAGATAGAATGATTTATGAGAAAGGTGCAAGTTCAAATGATGAACCATTGCACCTATTTATAGTTGGGGAGCTTGAAGGAGGTGATGTCAGGTGTTAGAGGGTGCCTACAAGTGTCCTAAAACGTGGCATAATAGTTTGGAATTCCATGGTTTCGAATCAAATGGTTTTTGGCAACATGTGTGGAGGCCAAGCAAAAATTCTGCAGATACAGGCCTCTGGCGGCCCGTGAGCACCCCATGTAGACTTTCAAACTTTGTCACGCTTAGCCCCTCAACTTATTAAACCTCTAAAACACCTTTATAAGCATAATTAGCCTCCATAGCCAACATTTGGCGTACTCGGGAGTATGCCCGGACATTGTCAAGTCCACGGTTCGTTAAAAGGTCACTCAGAGGTATAAATTAACATGTTGACACTTTTAACCCCTCCATTGTCCAACTTTTACATATTCACATAATTAATCCCTCTCGTCTAACTAGTGGCTCATATAAGAGTTTGGATGTAACACCCTGTAAAATCATGTCCAATAGTATAGTGACACGTGTTGTATATTAAATATAGTCTATTAAAGACCAATACGGACTAAAGGCATCAACAATATTCAACTGAGTCTCTGAGTGACGGTTCGATGTCAACATGCATAAATAACAGCCTCTGAGTGACTGATATGTCAACATGCTTGAATCATTAGCCTCCGAGTGACTGAGATGTCAACATGCTAAAAACTTGGCCTCTAAGTGACTGATATGTCAACATGCCTAGCCTCTGAGTGACATCAGAGTCGACATGCTTATAATAAGCCTCTGAGTGATCCTTCACGAAGTCCTTTCTCTCATACGTGCCATTTGTTGGACGGGAGAGTTCAATTCTATATATATGTGAAAGTTGGATGATGGAGGGGTTAAAAGTGTCAACATGTTAATTCTTACCTCTGAGTGACCTTTTAACAAACCGAGAGCTCGACAATGTCCGGGAATAATCCCGGGTATGCCAAATATTGGCTACGGAGGGCTAAATATGCCAAAAGGGTGTTTAAAAAGGTTTTTAGAAGCTTTATAAAGTTAAGGGGCTAAAGTGTCAAACTTTGAAACTGCCAAGGGGCAGTCGGAGGCCGCGAGAAACCAGGCCTGGGTCTCTCGCGGGGTGCGAGAAGGCCTCTGCTGAAAAACCATGAATTCGAAACCATGGTTTTCCAAACAGCTATGCCACATTTTGGGACACTTGTAAGCTTCCTCTTACACCCCTAGACACCTGGCATCACCTCCTTTGAGTTCTCCAACTATAAAGAGGCGTTCAAGTTCACCAGTTTAACTTGCACCTTTCTCATTTATACACTCTTCTCCCTCCACTGGAAGTTCCTAGCTGAAAGGAGTATCCAACATAGTTCTTTTGCACCCTATGAATCACTGATAAGTGTTCCTTCCTTGTGCATTTTCGTTTATAGGCTTTTATAGCCAAAAGTCAAGCATTTTACGGAAAACGCATTGACTTTCGGTTAAGACCATTATGGTCCAGCCATTGTTCGAAATGAACATGGCTAAGTGATCATAATAAGGTAGGTGTTAATCCCTATAAAGGGCACCTCCTGAAGATCACATTTGCTAGACCAATTGACGGGTTAAAGTTATGATATTAAAAAGTCAAACATGCCATTTTTCGGAGAATCATAAATTGATCTTATATATGTTATGAAACCTGTTTTGACACTTAAAAAATGTGGTAATAATTATTAGAGCATGTAAGAACATGTTCGGCTCGTCAATTTCAGTTCTAAGGTCGTTCGCAACCGAAAGTCGCGAAGTTTGACTTCTGCTTTGACTTTCGATTCTAACCCGATTTAGATTAGTTACCTACTGATATAAAGTTGCATTATGATCGTAATATAATGTAGCATAACCCTCTGAGGTTATATTACATGATCATAATCAGAATCCAAGTTTATGCGCAAGTTCCATAATTATGCCATCTTTGACCAAAATGTCCTTTTTAAATAAAACAAGGTTTTAAATAGTAATGAACTTGAAAATGAGTTTTCTAATGATGTAATATTATAAGTAGGATTATTTGGGATGTTAAACCAAGTTATAAACTGAGTTTTCAAGCAAGTCCTTAAACTATGTCGATAAATGGCGATTTTAGCCCTTGTGGCTCATAAAATAGTTATAATCAAATCTTTTCAAGGTAATCTTTTACCTACTGATATGTTATATTAAATAACATATCTAAGACATTTTAATCTGACCTTAACATCAGTTTTCGTGAAAATCGTATAAAGACGCCATTTTACGACATAAGCGCCGTTTAGGGGCATAGTATGGTTTTAAACCATATTAATTAACCAAGACTTGTTACCTACTGATTTTAAAACTTATTTTAAACATATTTACAGTAGGTACATGTTATAAACTCAGAACCCCAAATAATTTATAAACTTTGTGTAAAATGATCAAAATGCCCCTTCGGTGTATAGTTTGGTCATAAAAGATAATTTACACATAAAATTGACATCCTACTGATATTATATCATAAATAAATTATTTTTCCAGAATACTTATGATTATAAACTTAAAATACAAGTTCCTTTTATACGGTATATAATTACCGAAATGCCCTTATAAGGCATAATTTCGTTTTAAAACCTTAACGGGCATACAAGTTGATATCCTACTAATATCTTAACTTATTTAAAATATAATGGCATATAGAACTTGTCCATGACTTATCCGGTTACCCATTATCGCTTATATGTGCACGGTTAAGTATATGTAACTATTTTACAAAAATTAACCGAAACGGGTTTAACCTTATCATTTAACCTCAAAATCCAGAATGTTAATTGTTTACCCATATTATGCAAGTCAAAGTACTTGTCGGGTTTAAACTACATTCTATCCGATCATCGTTTAATCAAGCGTTATACGTATTGATCATGTACACTACTCGGTCTAAGTCTATGACTTAAATAAAGACCGTTAGTATTAATTGATCATGTACACTACTCGGTCTAAGTCTATCAACCTGTCCACATGTATCATGTGTAAAAATAGGGTTTTGGGTCAACAAAAGTTGGCGAGTGAATCTTATTTAAACGTTTGAAAGAATTAGTTATATTGGTTATTTAAATAAAGATGTGCATAAACCAAATATGAGTATACGCATATGTTATCTAACCACAAACCACATAATAACACTCAATGCACACACAGGCATGACAAATGATGAACAATGAGATCAAGGCTCAATTAAACGGAGCCGATCTAATGAGGCACCTGATGCTCAACTCGTCTCCAACGAGGAACTGATGGGCCTAACGAATGAATTGCACCGCAACTGACAAATACGTAAAGCACTTTACATCTCACGTTAGATCATATAGTGGTAAATGCACAAGTGTTTGAAAATAAATATTTAAATGAAACGACACATGATACACCCCAAAACATGAATAAAAAGGGGAAGTTTGTAAGAATTCACTCACAGTGATTGTGTTTCTTCGATTGAAGAAAAGCGCGCACGATTTGAGAATTTAACCGACAGAAGAGACTAACCTAAATAATAACGTAATAATTCGATAAATAGTAAAAATTAATATTTTGAACAATACTTTTTATTAGAGTTTTAGGTTATTTTTGTGGTTTTTATTGATATTTTAAAACCTTCGAAATTGTATCTTTAAGTATTTTTAATTGTTTTTTTAACTAAAATATAAATATATAAGGAATATAAATAATTAAAATAAAAATAAATAATATTAAAAAAACCTTGTCAGGTATGACAAGGAACTGACCGGTTTATTAGGGATATTAGGCAGCGTGTGCGGGATTCGAACTTGAGACCTCTCGTACGTGTGCACGCAGCTCTTCCAACTGAGCTACGTGTCTAACCCGTTGGAATACCGATTTTTATTACTCTTATATACAAGTTAGGATATATCAGAAATTCCTTATTTAAAAAGATTTTAAAAAATCACCGGTTCAATGACTAGGCTCGGATTCGAACTTGTAATCTCTGCGGTGCAACGCACCCAGCCCTTCCAACTAGGCTGGGTGTCTAACCCATAATATTCCTGACTTGCATTTCATTTAAATACTTACTGGATATTAGCATCAGCTTAGTTAAAAACAGTGGGTTTAATTCAGGAAATTGGCGTCGTGGTAGAGTTTCAAACCCGATATCACGTGTGTAAAATGCACACAGTCCACCGCTGGACTGTGTGTCTAACCCGTTTAAAACACCAAGTTAAGTTATACAAATACTATGGCCAACTTCATCTCTTTCATCGAAAATAAAACCCAGTACTGAACTCGATTTTGACTGTTTTAAAAGAATGTTGTTTGATATGTGAACACAAAATATTGTTGATGAACAAAATACAATAATGAGGTGAAGAATTTACCGACACAAATGGAGATCCCGGTTCTCCGGCGAAGTAGCTCCGGTGAATTGTGATTGCTCCGACGACAGAAAGTTGATCAAGGGATTTTAGTGCAAATCTTCATAGAGAAAAGGGCAAGGTGTTTGTGATGGAAGGTGTCGGTATTCATAATGCAAATGGTCAAACACAAGATTTCGGTTTTGGAATTGGAGGTTTTAAATAAAATCAATGATTCTTTCGGTTTTTGAATTATTTGGTTTAAATGATTGACAATTATAATTTCTTATCATAACTTAAATTTGTTTATCGAACTTGATTGCTCAATTCAAGCTACCAGCTGTTACAAATTCGAATGTGCAGGTTTTTGATGATTAGTTCTTCTATATAACTTATTTGTCTCTGATTTAATCACCAAAGTGTGTGCGGAGTAGTGGTATTTGATGTGTGTGTATACGCGGGAGACCCGGGTTCGAGACCCGGCTACTCCTTTTGAATATATATATATATATATTTGTTTTATTTTATTATAAAGATTATTTTATATAACTTATTATTATTATTTTATTGGTTATCTTTTTAATTATGACTTATTTATTAATTATGAATATTAATACAAAATAACTAACACAATAAATACGCAACGAACATTTAGATGAATACTTGATTTTTAAACCGAGCGGGTTTTGAAACCCGTTTTACATGAATGTTACATTAGCGTGGGATGTAGGCATACACCTGACAGATGCTCAAATGCAAATTCACCCAAGATGTTGGGGATAACTCCTCTGTGAGTTCTAAGTGGTGTCTATTTAATCATGTCTCGATCTCTGTACTGGGCCCTGTATGTATGGACAAACATGTGAATCTGTTAACAAGGTTACAAAGTAACTTTCCCAAGTTATAAAATATTTTGTGCCCTGTGCACTTAAATCATTTTAAAATGTTTTCAAAATGAGTCAGTTGGGTGTGACGTATCGTCCAAAGATTAAATTGTAGGTACAATACGAAATAGGCCATGAGCTTCTCGGTAGTGATTAAGAGATCTTGCAAATCCTTAGATCTGCCCTAAAGTCTGCTTTATATTCTTTCTGTGTACATTTTATGATCCGCCTGTGGATCTTCTATTACGAGCCTGTATATTATTTTGTATTTCCGATCATTTGGTTTGTAATAGTAATTTTACTCTAAGACTTCCACTGTGTCGTGTTTAATTGACTATGATGTTATCAACTGACGTCACAATACTCCCACCCGGGCCCACGGGTGAATGGATTTGGGTTGGAAATCTGGGGTGTGACAGGTTGGTATCAGAGCCAACGTTTGAGATAATTAAACACTATCCTTTTTGTGTTTAATCTCAAACTTACACGAGCAGATTCCTTAGACTTCCGAGTCTAAGCATTGACCTAGGATTTCTCATTTCATTATTAAGTTATTAGTATTGTTTTTAAATTGATTTTTAACAGGAAAATGCCGCCACGTGTGAGAGGACAAAGTGGAAGAGGAAAAGGTCCAATGAGAGGAGGGCATCGGGGCGCATCCCTCCTCAACCTCATAACTCAGATGCCTACCAAGAATTAGGAGATTCGTCTCCTTTGCAACCAGCAGGACATTCTCATAGACACTCGCCCCTACATTCCCAAAATTCTTATCATTCTCACCACTCCTATCATTCACACCGTTCTCACCATTCCCATCATTCTTACCATGAAGAATTTAACCCTAACCACTATTTTAACACGCCTCCAACCGATCAAAATCAGTTGGACCAGCCGAACCCTATGGACGAGGACTCCGACCCGGAGATGCCACAGTCAGGATCGAATGCGCATCCCATAGAAATTTCAAGCGATTCGAACTCATATTCCGGATCGCCTTACCAAGGTCCTAATGAATGGGACCAATATTGGAATCAATTTACCTTCGCCACACTCCTGCTCATCATTCTCAACCACCTCCTGTTCAAGAAGATGTCTACATGGAACCGGTGGACCAACCTCAACCGCCACCTGAACCACCATGGAGGAAGCGTGGAGCACGTATGTCCGTACGTGCAAGACAAAGGTCGGGATCGCTGCCACCTTTGCCCAATTCCTACCCTACAATTCAAGAGGACCCAGAAATGGGTGGACCCTCTAATGATTCAACTATAGTGGAACCAACATCAACACCTGCTATTCAACCACCACCATCGGGTTATACTAACCAATCCCCACATATCCAGACACGTCTAGATATGATCCTTTTAACTCGTCTACACCGGTAGACTATCAAGCATGGTAATAAGACCCCTATATACAAGCAGTTATGCACAATGCACTTTACCCGTCTCCTTTCCCACCTGCTTATCCACCAACTGGATATCCAACTTATGGGTACCAGTATCCGGTTATGCCACACACCACAACCTCCGCCACCACTTGAGGCCATTAATGAGGCCTTGGAATGAATGAAAGAAATGCAGCAGCAGGCGAAGAAAACGGAGAAGAAGACAAAAAAGTTCTTCAAGAAACTCTCCAAGTTGGTCAAAGGAAAGAAGGACGAATAAACTCTCTTCTAATTATATGTAATCCCGCGAGGACATGTATTTCTTTAGTCCCTCCGTGGACATTTTATTTCTTTAAAGTCCTTGCATGGACAGTTTATTTCATTTTTCTGGTATTGTAATTTCTAATTGAAATTTAATGAAGTATTTGGAATTATATATTATATATATATTGATATATATTAATATATAATATATATATATAATATATATATATATATATATATATATATTATATATATATGTATTCATCCTCTTCAAACGAGCGTCTCGATTTTACTCGAAATTTATGCTCTGCGATATAATTCCAAAAAAATCTTAATGGTTTTGATTAGCCAAGTAGCACAGACCACACATTTGGCCAAATTATAAATGGTAGTTAAGTACGAAGGGGTCTTCTATCAGGATAGTTAAGGGAAGTTATCCTACTATCCAGAGGTGGTGGACTTAAGTTCAAGCCTCCAAGTCATTAAGGTCAGTGCGTTCGGGACTATTAATCAACCATTAAGGTACTCTTATGTTAACATTCAGAAATGTTAATACTCTTGGTAGTGTGACTTGAGGAATCACATTAGCCTTCAAGGTAAAGGACTATGTCCTGACCTTATATAGCCTATGTGATCAAAATTGATCTCGGCTAATATCATCAGTGCGTTGATAATAAACATCTATTAGTGATGTATTGCCCTTGGGGCTATGATTAAATATCCATTAGTGATGTATTGCCCTTGGGGCTATGATTAAACATCCATTAGTGATGTATTGCCCTTGGGGCTATGATTAAAGCATCCATTAGTGATGTATTGCCCTTAGGGCTATGATTAAAACATCCATCAGTGATGTATTGCCCTTGGGGGTATGATTAAAACATCTATTAGTGATGTATTGCCCTTGGGGCTATGATTAAACATCCATTAGTGATGTATTGCCCTTGGGACTATGATTAAAACATCCATTAGTGATGTATTGCCCTTGGGGCTATGATTAAAACATCCATTAGTGATGTATTGCCCTTGGGCTATGATTAAAACATCCATTAGTGATGTGCCCTTGGGGCTATGATTAAAACATGCATTAGTGATGTATTGCCCTTTGGGGCTATGATTAAACATCCATTCGTGATGTATTGCCCTTGGGGCTATGATTAAACATCCATTAGTGATGTATTGCCCTTGGGGTTATGATTAAAACATCCATTAGTGATGTATTGCCCTTGGGGCTATGATTAAACATCCATTAGTGATGTATTGCCCTTGGGGCTATGATTAAACATCCATTAGTGATGTATTGCCCTTGGGGACTATGATTAAAACATCCGTTAGTGATGTATTGCCCTTGGGGCTATATTAAAACATCCTTAGTGATGTATTGCCCTTTGGGGCTATGATTAAACATCCATTCGTGATGTATTGCCCTTGGGGCTATGATTAAACATCCATTAGTGATGTATTGCCCTGGGGCTATGATTAAACATCCATTGGTGATTATTGCCCTTGGGGTTATGATTAAAACATCCATTAGTGATGTATTGCCCTTGGGGATATGATTAAAACATCCATTAGTGATGTATTGCCCTTGGGGATATGATTAAAACATCCATTAGTGATGTATTGCCCTTGGGCTATGATTAAACATCCATTAGTGATGTATTGCCCTTGGGGCTATGATTAAAACATCCATTAGTGACAGGCCTATGTGCCATACTTTATTTCCATTAGTGACAGGCCATTGTGCCATATTCATGTCCATTAGTGACAGGTCTATGTGCCATATTTTATGTCCATTAGTGACAGGCCTATGTGCCATATTTTATGTCCATCAGTGACAGGCCTATGTGCCATATTTTATGTCTTTTGTGACAAGCTTAAAAGCTAAATAAAATTTGTCAAACTATGACAATGACAGTTGTGACAATGCGATCCATTGTCCAATAATATATGGACTATGTCCAAATTATAATTTGCCTTTGATGGTCCTATTAAGACCTAGGCCAAATATAGTTATGTTAAGCCTAAGAGTGGTGATGTTATTCACACTAGAATAGGCAAGGGATTGTTATATCCAATGTTTTTAAGACCAATATGGTTGACATACCATGGCTAAGTGAAGCTTTATTGGTGTATAGAACCTAAGGCTTAAGATGGCTAACTCGAATGAGACACAAAGTAGCCACCGGAATGTGGAATCTAACAATGCTGAAAATAAAGCCATTAATAATGACGACTTTCAAGCTCGCATTGATGGTTGTTGAGAAGGCCATGGGAAAGGCCATCGAAAAGCTTAGAGAATCGAGTGCTATCGATCTAGACCCTTATCTATTCCACCATCTTCAGCTCATAAGGAGAGCTCAGTTCACTCTTCGAATGCGAAGAGTGAACCAAGGAAAATAGATTTTGCTGAAAATTCCTGTTCTGTCAAAGATGGATGTACCTATAAGTATTCCGTCTAATGCAAGCCACGAGACTTTAATGGGGAAAAAGGAGCTGTGGAAGCTCTATAGTGGCTAGAGGAGATGGAAACGATTGTAGATATCAACAATTGTGATGATAAGGATGTGGTCAAGTATGTATCACAGTCCTTTAAGGGCGATGCCCTAAGCTGGTGGAAAGCCATGATTCAGTCTACAGGTAAAGTACACCTGTATAATTTGGGATGGTCCAAATTTTGGACCTTGTTAACGAAACCTACTGCCCACCCCATGAGGTGGAGAAATTAGAGACCGACTTCTTGTCTCTTTCTATGAAAAACATAGATTGTCGGAAATATGTTTCCGATTTCAATTCCCTATCTAGGTTAGTTTCCTATTTGATTACCCCGGAGCCCAAACACATTGCGCGTTTTATAAATGGGTTAGCGCCCGAGATAAAGGGCACGGTAAAGGCTGCTCAGCCTACTACCTATAGGTCTGCTGTTGACCTATCTCTCTCCCTCACCCTTGATCTAGTGAGACAAAAGTCAGTTTAAGTCTGAAACTGACGAAAAAAGGAAGAGGGAAGATGACAACTCCCATAGGTTTAATAAGAAAAATAAAGGGAGATTTGGGTTCAAAGGGAACCAAGGCAAGACGGCTGTAATGCCAACATGCAAAACTTGCAAGCGCAGACACTGTGGACACTGTAATTTTGGTTCACAGGCCAAACCATTGGCATCTGTAAAAGAAAGGGGCATAAGACCCTAGAATGTAAGGATCTTAAGGATGCCGTCTGCTACGTCTACAATGAAAAAGGGCATATTAAGACTAACTGCCCTAAGGTTCTTAAGAATAATAATGCGAAGCATGGAGAGGCCAAGAAGGGAATGCTCGAGCCTTTCAGATAACTGCAAGAGAGGTTGTTAATGACGACAATGTCATAACAGGTACATTCCTCATTACAATATTTATGCTAGAGTTCTTTTTGATTCGGGTGCAGATAGATCTTTCGTTGATCATAAGTTTAGTAAACTATTAAACCTGCCCTTAAGAACTCTAGATAAAACTTATGAGATAGAACTTGCTGATGGAAGTTTAGAAACAGCATCTTCCATTCTTGATGGATGCTCAATATCCATTAAAAATCATTCCATCCCTATCTCTCTTCTGCCAATGAAATTGGCGGGGTTCGATGTTGTCTTAGGCATGGATTGGTTATCTCATAGCCAAGCTCGCATCCCTGTGATAAGAAACTCATCGAAATTAAAACCCCATCTGATGAAATGATCACTATCCCTGGAGACTCACACTATGGACTGTCAGACAAGGTATCATTATTTAAGCCATCCAAGTGTTTGAGAAAAGGTTGTGTCATCTACATGGCACAAGTCACTATAAATGATCCTAAGCCAAACATGGAAGAGCACCCAGTCATCTCAGAGTATCCCAATGTATTCCCGGAAGAATTACCAGGTCTACCTCCAGGCAGACAAGTGGAATTCAGGAGTGATATCAAACCAGGGTCAGCACCCGTAGCTAGAGCTCCATATAGTCTAGCACCTACGGAAATGAAGGAATTGAGGACGCAGCTAGACGAACTCTTGGAGAAAGGCTTTATTCAGCCTAGTTCCTCACCTTGGGGAGCTCCTCTACTGTTTGTAAAGAAGAAATACGGTTCGATGCGAATGTGATCGACTACCGAGAGCTGAACAAGTTACCGATCAAGAATAGATATCCTCTGCCCAGGATCGATGATTCATTCGACCAACTTCAAGGGGCTAGTTACTTCTCCAAGATCGATTTAAGATCTGGATTTCATCAGCTGAAGGTTAGAAGCAAAGATGTTCCTAAAACAGCCTTCAGGACCCGTTACGGTCACTTTGAATTTTTGGTCATGCCTTTTGGGCTCACAAATGCACCAGCAGCATTCATGGATCTCATGAATAGAGTCTGCAAACCGTATTGGATAAGTTTGTCATTGTCTTTATAGATGACATACTTATCTACTCTCGTAATCAAGCTGATCACGACAAACATCTTAGGTGCATCTTAGAACTGCTAAGGCAAGAGAAGCTTTATGCTAAATTCTCTAAGTGTGAGTTTTGGCTTAGAGAGGTCCAATTTCTTGGACATATGGTAAGTGAGCATGGTATCCAAGTGGATCCTGCCAAAATTGAGGCCATAATGAATTGGAAAGTACCCAAGACCCCAACCGAAATCCGTAGTTTCCTAGGATTGGTTGGATACTACAGGAGGTTCATTGAGAACTTTTCAAGAATAGCCACTCCTTTAACTACCTTGACTCGTAAGAATGTTAAGTATAATTGGGGTCCAAAGCAATAAGAATCTTTTGAGGTTCTTAAACACAAGTTGAGCAATGCTCCTGTGTTATCTCTACCTGAGAGTATTGAGGAATTTGTAGTCTACTGTGATGCATCGCACACTAGCATGGTTGTGTGCTAATGCAAAAAGGCAAGGTGATTGCCTATGCATCACGGCAACTAAAGGTGCACGAAAAGAATTACACCACCCACGATATGGAATTGGGTGCCGTTGTATTTGCGCTAAAACTGTGGAGACATTACTTGTATGGCACAAAGTGTATTATATACACAGACCATAAAAGTCTCCAGCATCTATTCAATCAGAATGAGTTGAACATACGACAACGTCGATGGATGGAAACGCTTACTGACTATGATTGCGAGATTCGCTACCATCCAGGCAAAGCAAATGTAGTTGCTGATGTCTTAAGTCGCAAGGAACGGGTTAAACCTATAAGGATTAACGCCAAGAGCATTGAGCTTAGAAATAGCTTAAGTGAGAAGCTATTAGATGCGCAGAAGCAAGCTCTATCAGAAGCTAATGCTCCTAATGAAGGATTGGGCGGAACTGTCGATCAGTTAACGCATGGAAAGGATGGAATCCTTAGATTTAGTGATAGAATTTGGGTTCCAATTCTTGGAGGACTTAGAGATCTAATCCTCCAAGAAGTACACAACACAAGATACTCAGTTCACCCAGGTGGTAACAAAATGTATCAAGATCTGAAGAAGAATTATTGGTGGATGGGTTTGAAGAAATCCATAGCCACCTATGTAGCCAAGTGTCTGACATGTTCGTAAGTTAAGGCCGAACATCAAAAGCCATCAGGACTTCTACAACAATTGGAAATTCCCACATGGAAATGGGAAATGGTAACTATGGACTTGATTACCAAGTTACATAAGACCAAAAGTGGAAATGACACTATTTGGGTCATTGTGGATAGGCTGACTAAGTCAGCACATTTCCTACCAATTAAGGAAACGTATAATTCGGATAAATTAGCTAAGCAGTATGTGGACAAGATTGTGTCCCTACACGGTGTGCTGGTATCTATCGTATCTGATAGAGATACTAGATATACCTCTCATTTTGGAAAAGTTTCCAACAATCTTTGGGAACACGATTAAATTTTAGTACGGCTTACCATCCGCAGACTGATGGTTAGAGTGAGCGTACTATCCAGACACTGGAAGACATGCTTAGGGCATGTGTTATTGATTTAGGTGGAAGTTGGGGTGACCACTTACCGCTAATAGAATTCTCCTACAATAACAGTTATCATACGAGCATCGAGGCTGCTCCTTTTGAGGCCTTGTATGGGAGAAAATGTAGAACGCTCGTGTTTGAGCAGAAGTTGGGGAAGCCCAACTATCAGGACCAGAGATTGTCCTGGAGACCATGGAAAAGATTGTGCAAATCCGTGATCGTCTCAAAGCTGCCAGGGACAGGCAGAAGAGCTATGCTGACAAGAGGCGTAAACCTCTTAAGTTCCAAGTAGGGGACAAAGTCATGCTGAAGGTATCACCCTGGAAAGGTGTGATGCGTTTTGGAAAGAAGGGCAAATTAAGCCCAAGATACATTGGACCATTCGAGATAGTCGAATGCGTCGGCACTGTAGCTTATAAGCTCATATTGCCAGAGGAGCTAAGTGGAATCCATGATGTATTCCACATATCTAACCTTAAGAAATGTCTAGCCGATGAGTCGCAAGCAATATCGCACAAAGAAGTGCAGATAGATGAAAACCTGAGGTTCGTTGAGAAACCAATTTCAATCGAGCATCAACAGGTTAAGAAGCTCCGAAGGAAAATGATGCCTATAGTAAAGGTTAAGTGGGACGATTTTAGAGGTCCCGAGTATACATGGGAGGTTGAGTCCACTATGCGACAAAAGTACCCCCATCTTTTTGATTAAAATCTCGAGGTTGAGATTTCTTTTAAGGGAGTGAGGATGTAACACCTTGTAAAATCGTGTCCACTAGTATAGTGACATATGTTGTATATTAAATATAGTTTATTAGAGACCAATAAGGACTAAAGGAGTCAACATGCTCAACTGAGCCTCTGAGTGACGGTTCGATGTCAACATGCATAAATAACAGCCTCTGAGTGACTGATATATCAACATGCTTGAATCATTAGCCTTTGAGTGACTGATATGTCAACATGCTAAAAACTTGGCCTCCGAGTGACTGATATGTCAACATGCCCAGCCTTTGAGTGACATCGGAGTCCACATGCTTATAATAAGCCTCTGAGTGATCCTTTACGAAGTCATAACTCTCATACGTGCCATTTGTTGGACGGGAAAGTTCAATTCTATATATATGTGAAAGTTGGATGATGGAGGGGTTAAAAGTGTCAACATGTTAATTCTTACCTCTGAGTGACCTTTTAACAAACCGAGAGCTCGAAAATGTCCGGGAATAATCCTGGGTATGCCAAATATTGGCTACAGAGGGCTAAATATGCCAAAAGGGTGTTTAAAAAGGTTTTTAGAAGCTTTATAAAGTTAAGGGGCTAAAGTGTCAAACTTTGAAACTACCAAGGGGCGGTCGCAGGCTGCGAGAGACCAGGCCTGGGTCTCTCGGGGGCACGAGAAGGCTTCTGTTGCAAGAAGTTTTGCTTGGCTCCCAAACAAAACTCCAAAACCATGAATTCGAAACCATGGTCTTACAAACAGCTATGCCATGTTTTGGGACACTTGTAAGCTTCCTCTTACACCCCTAGACACCTGGCATCACCTCCTTTGAGTTCTCCAACTATAAATAGGTGTTCAAGTTCACCATTTCAACTTGCACCTTTCGTATTCATACAATCTTCTCCCTCCTATGGAAGTTCCTAGCTGAAAGGAGCATCCAACATAGTTCTTTTGCACCCTAGGAATCACTAGCAAGTGTTCCTTCCTTGTGCATTTTCGTTTATAGGCTTTTATAGCCAAAAGTAAAGAGTTTTACGGAAAACGCTTTTTCGGTTAAGACCATTATGGTCCAGCCATTGTTCGAAATGAACATGGCTAAGTGATCATAATAAGGTAGGTGGTAATCCCTATAAAGGGCACCTCCTGAAGATCACGTTTGCTAGACCAATTGAAGGGTCAAATTTATGATATTAAAAAGTCAAACACGCCATTTTTCGAAGAAATCATAAATTGATCTTATATATGTTATGAAACCTGTTTTGACACTTAAACAAGTTGGTAATAATTATTAGAGCATGTAAGAACATGTTCGGCTCGTCAATTTCAGTTATAAGGTCGTTCGCAACCGAAAGTCGCGAAGTTTGACTTCTGCTTTGACTTTCAATTCTGACCGATTTAGATTAGTTACCTACTGATCTAAAGTTGCATTATGATCGTAATATAATGTAGCATAACCCTCTGAGGTTATATTACATGATCATAATCAGAATCCAAGTTTATGCGCAAGTTCCATAATTATGCCATCTTTGACCAAAATGCCCTTTTGCATAAAACAAGGTTTTAAATAGTAATGAACTTGAAAATGAGTTTTCTACTGATGTAATATTATAAGTAGGATTATTTGGGATGTTAAACCAAGTTATAAACTGAGTTTTCAAGTAAGTCCTTAAACTATGTCGATAAATAGGCGATTTAGCCCTTGTGGTTCATAAAATAGTTTTAATCAAATCTTTTCAAGGTAAATCTTTTACCTACATGTTATATTAAATAACATATATATAACATATCTAAGACATTTTAATCTGACATTAACATCAGTTTTCCGTGAAAATCGTATAAAGACGGCATTTTACGACATAAGCGCGTTTAGGCGCATAGTATGGTTTTAAACCATATTAATTAACCAAGACTTGTTACCTACTGATTTAAAACTTATTTTAAACATATTTACAGTAGGTACATGTTATAAACTCAGAATCCAAATAATTTATAAACTTTGTGTAAAATGACCAAAATACCCCTTCGATGCATAGTTTGGTCATAAAAGATAATTTACACATAAAATTGACATCCTACTGATAATATATCATAAATAAATTATTTTTCCAGAATACTTATGATTATAAACTTAAAATATATTCAAGTTCCTTTTATACGGTATATAATTACCGAAATGCCCTTATAAGGCATAATTTCGTTTTAAAACCTTAACGGGCATAAAGTTGATATCCTACTGATATCTTAACTTATTTAAAATATAATGGCATATAGAACTTGTCCATGACTTATCGGTTACCAATTATCGCTTATATGTGCACGGTTAAGTATATGTAACTATTTTACGAAATTAACCGAAACGGGTTTAACCTTATCATTTAACCTCAAAATCCAGAATGTTAATTGTTTACCCATATTATGCAAGTCAAAGTACTTGTCGGGTTTAAACTACATTCTATCCGATCATGTTTAATCAAGCGTTATACGTATTGATCATGTACACTACTCGATCTAAGTCTATGACTTAAATAAAGACCGTTAGTATTAATTGGTTAATATCTTAATAGCCGGTAAATGCTATATGCAATTGAGTACTTTTGTATACGGCTGAGTTATTAAAATTAAAAGAAGACTAGCTCAGGTAAATACTCTCGACTTATTTTCCCTATACGGGCTTGGGATACGGTAAACTATTACTGCTTGGTCAGAAATGGGATCAATCGAATGCCGGATTGTGGCTAGTAAATCCGCATATTCTGTTTTAATCAGTTTTGTTTAAACATGGGGGTTAAATTACTGTGTCCTGGATATCCTCGGCTCATTAGATTAGTTAATGGCCACGACCTTAGCGCGGGTGTAGGCATACACCTGACAGACGCTAAAATGCAAATTATCCAAGACGTTAGGGATAACTTCTCTGTGAGTTCTAAGTGGTGTCTTTTAATCATGTCTCGGTCTCTGTACTGGACCCTGTATGTATGGACAAACATGTGAATCTGTTAACAAGGTTACAAAGTAACTTTGCCAAGTTATAAAAGATTTTTTTGCCCTGTGCACTTAAAATCATTTTTTAAAATGTTTTCAAAATGAGTCAGTTGGGTGTATTTACCAGCGAAAGCTGACGTATCGTCAAAAGATTAAATTGCATGTACAATACGAAATAGGTCGGAAGCTGCTCGGTAGTGATTAAGAGGATCTTGCAAATCCTTAGATCTGCCCTAAAGTGTGTTTTATATTCTTTCTTTGTACATTTTATGATCCACTTGTGGATCTTCTATTACGACCTGGATATTATTTTGTATTTCCGAACTTTTGGTTTGTAATAGTACTTTTACTCCAAGACTTCCGTTGTGCCGTGTTTAATTGACTATGATGTTATCAACTGACGTCACAATACTCCCCACCTGGGCCCACCGGTGAATGGATTTGGGTTGGAAATTCGGGGTGTGACATATGATTTCATAAAGGGTCACTCAGAGGCTCAGCATATTGACACTTATGGTCACTCAGAGGCTAAGTTTAAGAATGTTGACACTAATGGTCCACTACAAATGGCATAAGTTTTAAGTATGTTGACAATAATGGTCACTCAGAGGCTTAGTTTATGTATGTTAACACCAGAGGGTCACTCAGGGGATTAGTTTGAGCATGTTGACACTTTAGTCCTTATTAGTCCTTAATTGACTTATTATAAAAGTAATGACACGTGTCACTATATTATTGGACATGATTTTACGAGGTGTTACAAAAACTAACTGAGTTAGGCTCAAAGGAGATAACATACAAAATTTGAAAACAAAAATACAAAACTTGACATTTTTAAAAGTAAAGGATACCACCTAAAAAGGATATAAAGATAAAAATACAGAATTTGTAATTCACTCTAATTGTTTTTCATAAGCAACACACCCTCTTATTGTTCTCTTTTAGACCTCTGTTTGTTATTGACATTTGACTTCCATTTTAAAATTATTCCATTCTATGTGGTCGTTGAACCTATAATGCAAACCAAAAAAATGTGATTCTTAGTTTTATTTTTATTTAGTTTCCATGATTAAAGGAACATAATATATTTAAATTAAATACCACGTCTACTAATAAAATATAAATTGACATAATATTATGTAGTTTTAATTGTGGTTATTGATTATTAATTCAATATTTAAATTATGTAGTTTTATTTTATTCGTATTAGCTTCATTTATTCAAAAGGACCTATCAAAACACAAACAAATGTGATTCTTAGTTTTTTTTTATTTAGTTTCCATGATTAAAGAAACCAATCCACCATACTCATACACTTTGGACCATTTTAAACTGTCCAAATTATATAAGAGTGATACCTTTGTGTGATTTTAGTAGACATTTAAGTTGACCCAAATAAGCCCATATGAAAAAAAAAAAAAAAAAAACCTTGTTGCCCAAATTAACTCATTCTTTAACAAATAGATCATGATATCCACAGTTTATTCAACCCGATAATCAGTTGCTCATAAAACTTAACCCTCGTAAAATGCAAAATAAAAACTATGTACATAAGGCTACATGGTATGGTGACCATCCTTTAAGGGAGGATGATCCGCCACGTCATCGCCACATCACCATCCTTAGAAGGATGGTCCATCCCACAAAACTAGTGGAAATGGAAGGATGATCCTACCCCACCACTTTATTATTATTATTTTTTAAATCTTCCATTTTTTTAACATTTAACAAATAAATTAGGAAAATACTTTCATTAAAAAAAATACATAAACTTAAAAAAACATAAACTTAAAAAATAAAATCATACTAAATTAAAAAAACAATACATAAACTAAAAAAAAACCTACTAAATTAAAATAATACCATAAACTTAAAAAAAATCAACCACTTTGATGCTTCTTCATGATGTCGTTTTGGAGTTTTATCAAAGTCGAACGTTTCGGCTCGGGAAAACTATCAACATCATCGTTAATATTTCCCACTCCTTGAGCCGAACCTTATCATCGGACAATCGTATCTTATCTCCCGCCACGCGTGACTTTTCTTCGATCGCCCACTCCTTCACCCTCGCCTTTTGGGCCGTGACCTCGGTGTACGTTTTAAATTGGGTCATAAACTCCTCCATCTTCGGGTCGACCTCTTTCTTTTCTTTATCCTTCGCCCGCTCCTTCTTTGACTTGTCCCGGCCCGGGGGACGTTCCGCTTCTTTTACGGCGTATTCTTCTTCGTCGAACTCGGCTTCATCGTTTAAGTATATGTGGCTTCTCGCGTCCGATTCGCCGGCGTATAACTACCGGATTCCGATGTCCTTTGCCGCTTCGCAATCTCCACCTCGTTTGGAACCGGCGCCCATTTTTGGTGCGTCGCAAAACTTCCCACGCCCGAACGTGAACGTGGTACCATGGTTCGACTTGTAAAGATCCAACGCCTTTTTGAACACATCCTCGTCGCTCATCCCGCTACGACGCATCCCACTTGAATATATTTTATTATATTCTTCGCAAAACCTATTGACAACCGTGCTCATTTTTCGCCACTTAGAAGACACCGAGTCGACATCTCGATACGGCTCTTGCTCCATTAGCTTATGAAAGTTCGCCAAAACCGCCTTCCACAATGAATCACCCGTTTGATTAGTACCTTTTATTGGTGTGTGGACGTGCCTATGAAAGCCTTCGCTAAGGCTTCTTCCTTGAGCAGCGTCCATGGTTTCGCCTTTGGTTTGGACGCTTGTCTTTGCTCACCCGCTACTTGCTTGCCTTTTCTTCGTTTGCCTTTTTGCGGTTGTGTCTCGGGAACAACATCCTCGTCGGTTCAGATCGGGTGGGTTGCGTCGGGTTCGGTTCGGGTTGGAAGGGTGGCACGGGTTGGATGTTAAAAGCATTCCGCATCATCAATTGTTGTATCGCTTGACTTTGTTGCGGGTGAGAAAAAACGTTCGGTGAGTTTTGGAATGCGGCAAAGGTGTTCGAGGAATATTGAGAGAATTGGTTCGGTTCCATCGTCGGATAGTATCCTGGAACCGAAAAAACATTCGGGTTGTTGGGTACGCTCGGGTTGTTCGGGTTGTTGGAGGGATCCACGGTAGAATGGTATTTTATAAAAAAGGTAGAATGTTTATAAAAATGAGAGAGAGATTAGTTGTGGTGGATGAAAATTGAGAAAAAAGGTGTAAAAAAGGTGGAATATATATGTTATTGGTTTGGATTTTGATAGATTGGTGAATGTTTACCGTTTTCTTTTTGAATTTGTGATTTTTTTATTAAATCAACGGTCAAAAGGAATTGGAAGGGGGGAGATTTTGTCATTTTGTGGACCGTCTCAAATGGCATGCATGCGACGGAGAGGATGACGGCCGGGGGGGGGGGGCACGGTGTTTGGACCATCGCGGTCCTGGACGTGTGGGGGGCGTTCCCCATACCATCTAGCCTAATGTTTTGGTAAAGTAGCTCAATGATTGCAATATTGGTGTATCATCTGCTATAGGTAAAAGACACCTTGCATTTTTCTTCTTAACAAAACAAAGCCAACTACTCGTTCATGCTGTCTAAAACTAATATAGCGTCTAAATCTATACCCTACCAACAGGAGCTGCTTGTGCTAGAGCATATACCTAAAAGAGAGGTACAGATAGATGGTGATGCCAAATCAATAATGGTGGTGATGTTGCAGATACATTAAAAGAACAGCTATTAATGGATACTCATTAAACACTTACTAATCATCATCGTTCTATAACACTAATATATACCTAGAACTATATATATATAAGAGAGAGAGAGTGCATAATTTTTTTGACCTGAATGTAAACCCTTTAATAACCAAAACTATCATTAAATAAAAATAAAATATTACTTCCTGTACTGCATATATTCTCATTGAACCCCAGATCAAAAGTTTGCTTGTTTGATGCATTAAAGACCTCTTGAGTCACTTTTGACTCATCTGACCCACTCAAATAAAGCAATTTAAGGGTGTAATAATTTAAACATACTTCAAATCACTTTTGACCATTTGACCCGCTCAGTTATTCTAATAAATCAATCAAAAAGTTGACCACGTCAACAAAACCAACAATAACAAATACCCTCATCTGTAGAAATTAACTCTCTCCAGCCAACATGATGCTCACAAAAGAATGAAGACCCCACGGTTCATGATAAGCACCATCCATTACCATGTCATCTTAGAATTACTCAATTCGTTGGGCTGAGCAACTTATCAAGGGAAAGCAATGCCAAGGACAAGAACTCCGATATCCTAAGGATGTTGCCCTGCTTAGGTTAACTTTGCTAGGCCTAGGGTGTATACCAAGTTCCTTGATGGAAATTATTAAATGAGCTGGTGTTGCTCAAACCGGTGATAGAGCTTGCTGGTGACATTTGAGGACTTGTTAACCACGCTTCCTTCTTGTTCCTACTCTCTCAATGTTATGATCAATGTAGTCATATGTATTGATTCCCTACACATGACATAGTTGTGGTTTAATTAATTACTTTAAAATATATTAATACTTTTCAAGCAGTTGATGGGAAATAAAAACCTCATTTCTTATTAGAAGATGTGAAGGAAAGAAAGCTGAACAAGGGGAAGCGTTGCAATCATAGCCAAATTCGTGTGAACTACCTGTCACAAGTTAAAGTAAGATATTGCAAGATACACCGGTCAACACTTACTTCATCATCCCCATGAAAATGTCAACAAGTTTATTTTTTGGAATAAGATTCAAATTATCAATTTACAATAAGATATGTTCCTTATTTTCTCATTGGTGAAGGATATTGTAGTTATTTGATGGTCAAAACAGTTTTCTAAAACGATCCGTTGAGTTGTGCTATTTGTTGCATAAAAGTTCAAAAGTGTCATGTATTCAAGAAAATAAAATAACAAAGATGTAATATATGCCCATCATATAAATCAATAGTTTCATTTATGTGTACAAATGTAACGCTTCGCTTTTTGTAACTTTCCGTTTTTCGTATTTTTGCGTAGTAATTCTATTTTTTGAAAGTCTAAACCTTGTAATCGTATCTCATTTCCGCATCATTGTAAATCCAGGGCTTTGATTGTAATCAAATTAATCAATTATACGAAATTTGCAATCTTCATACGCATTGATACTTATGTTCATACACGTATTCGTTACACAAATTATAGCTTCGAATTTACTCGTGGATTCTTATCATGCATTCATAAAATTTATATGTTTCAAATCAAGCAAGCAATTAGCAAATTAAACGCAAAATGCATAGACTTTTGGCATCATAAATCTTGTCACACTTATGTTAAACACTTGCATGCTATGTTTAGGGGTTATGTAACACCTTGATACATGTTTTTAATCTTCCAAAACACTTCACACTTGCATTATAAATAAACTATAATATTTAAACAACAATTAAACCTAATAATATTTTGAATAAAAAAAAAAAGGAAGATAGCTTGCGGCCGCAAGCTGTCCTCCTTCAATGGCTTCTTGTTTCAATGTTATCAACCACCTAATCCTCATAAATGCTAACTTAACTCAAACCCTAATCTTCCCTCTATAAAACCCACCTTTCCCCAACCTTTTCTCACTTTTACAAGCCTCCAACACTTCACAAAACCTCCCACAATTTCCAGAATTCCCTACTGTCCATTTCAGTTTGATGGTGAGTTTCAACTCACTTCCTTTGATGTTCAAACCTTCTTTCCTCTTCTAAAACACTTGGATAACCTCTAGGAAGGTTTTCACAAGTTTGCTTGGGTAAACTAAGGTGAAACCTCACCATTTGGAGGTCCAAAAGTGTCTTGAACTTTCTGCTCACTTTATCTTTACAAAACTTCAAAAACTTTAAGCTTTCATCATGTTTTCTTCCTCAACAATGTTTGCTAAGCCTCTTGGGATGTTACTATAGGTTTTCCATGGAAAACCAAGGTGGAACAATACCATTTTTATTGCCAAACTTTCTGTTTTGGAAGTTAAATTTATAAACCTTTTCTTAAACTTGTTTTCTTTTTACAACTCTATGCTACTTATGCCTCTAATCAAGTTTATGGTTAGTGAGCTAGCTAGAATTGTTTCATACAAAATCAAGAGGTATAACATGCCTCTAAACTTGTTGTTTTGCTAAGGGTCTTAACCCACAAGTGTTGAAACCATCCAAGCTTACAACCTTGTGTTTTGGTAAATGTGTGATTACATGGAGGCCTTGGCTATCCAACTTTCAGTCCACTGCCTCACTTGATGATTTCTATCCACTAAGCTATGTTTCACCTTCAGTTGAGTAACAAGGCTACGACACGTCCCCAAACATTACCATGTTCGGGATGCATGCACCTAGCTTGCTTACTCGGTCGATACGTAGTTTAGTGAAGTACTTTATTTTTACTTCATTCATGACCATCCGGATTGTCCTTGTGGCAATTTGTGTATTGGTGAATCTTACGAAAGAGGTTAAGGACGGTTATCCTCCTACCTCCATGCATGACTTCCATGACTTCTATGTGTAAGTCCTGAAAATCTGGATCTAACAACGATATCACACGATCACCAAGGATGGGCGGAATCCAAACTTGATGATATTCAAGAAAACCGAAGAGATGAAAGACAAATATGAATCAACTTTAACACCTTGCACACGATTCAATTACTTGAACAAGCAAAACCGTCTGGTACAAGATGGAGGCTCTCTAGAGTAATCCCAAAAGTCTAACCCTACAAATGACATAAGCTTAGCTTATATACCTAAGGTAAGGGCATGCCCCTCATGGGCTTGCCTATGGGCTTGTCTGGCCCACATGGCCTATGGCATGCCCAAATGACCTATAAAGGTCCAAATCTAATACAAACTAACCCAGTTAATCACAGTTAACTACCATAGACCGTTGTGTATATTTGATGCGTCAGTCTCACACTTCTAGGACCTAACAATCTCCCCTTAGGCTGATGCATCAAATTGTCTTTGTAGCATAAATTCAGCAACATCTTCAACAGAGTCTATGGTTGTCGCTATGCTGTAAGTGTTGTGAAAGTCAGTCTCACACTTCAACAAACTCTCAGCACTGGGTCTCTTTCTTCTAATCTTGTGGTTAGCTTCATATCAGGATCTTGATTAGCTTTGCTTGAAACATCTTTGTTACAAAGAATGTGAGAGGAGGAATCTCAGCAGCTCTTTTCTTCTTCAATCTTTCTCTTTCAAACAAGTAGGTTCACAGGTGATTCTTTAAATGTACTATCACTATCAGACGATGACTGGCATCTGGTTCTTCTGACTCAGGTACACTTTGCTGTTGTGATGCTTCATGCTTTGTTGGCCACTAACAACATCTCAATTTCAGCAACGTTTCTTGATCTAAATCAAGATCTGCACAATTCTCTGAAATTTATAAGCAAATATTCTTATGCAACAGGGAGAGTACCGCATGAACACTTGGTACATCCAAGTACTTGTACTCGGATCAAGATTAAAATTTCTTTTATCTTTTGATGATTAGTCAAATTTTCAAGAACGGTAAATATTTTTTAATAAAGCAAGAAAGCACTCTATTTTTTTATTTAAAAAAACAAGACACTATTTTTGGTTTCTTTTTAATTTTCTATTTTATTTTTAATTTTTTTAATATAAGAATATAAACAGAAACGCAAATAAACGAAGAAACTAACTTAGTCGTTACAACTATATAATTGCAATGGGATCAAAATCATTTCAGGCGGACCAAGGAACACTTTCTAGTGTGAACTTATTTAGACTGGTCTAAGCGATTGCCAATTGTCCACTTAAACTTTAACGCTCAACTTTCATTTTCAACTTCGTGATATGCTTAAGGTAGTATTATACTATAATACCCATGCGTCCAATACCATGACATGCCCCCGCGATCAGGTAAGCACAACGATTCATCGTAGCAGGTCAGTATACTGAGATCATCCTTTATCTTTTACAACATCAGACTATTGGTGAACAGGTCAGTGCACTCGTACAGCAGAGTGACCAATAATATCTGACGAGGGTTAGGCAAATACCTTATATGGTATGTTTGACTTTTCAAGCACATGGAATGTTCTCGTGATGAGATTTCCTTTCTTTTAAGGTTTTGGCCCTTCTATTTTGGCTCTTTTAAGGATATCCTGATTGTGCCTAGGTCTGCATGAATCTTGATGCAACAGAAGGGCAGCCTTGATATCCCGGATGACTCATCAGCATAAAGACTTGAAACTTCAGACTTTGGCTACCTATCAACGCAGGATTTAAGACCATGAAATCATACGCTGATGGTATGTTACCCACAAGATACATAGTTCGTTATGTTTATATCACTTAATATCTTTTAATCACTTTGAGCGTTAAACCTACCGACATATCACATTAGATCCTAGTCTTTTCAGCTACAACACCTTACATGTGTCAGTCACACCCTTTATCACGAATATTCATTTCATTTCCCATTTGATGCAAAAAGACTTTTTGGAATTTTCAGTTTTTCAAAAGTTTTTGTATTTTTCTGTTTTGAAATGCTTTTGTATTTTTTTGATTTTCTCCCCCTCAAACAATGCATATATACATATATCTCCCTCCTCCCCCCCTAAATTTGTGCATCACACTTTATGCACAAATTTACCTAATAAAGAAAATGTATGTACACAGTTTTAAATGAAAGGAAAAATTTTCTTTTTTGTTATTGTTTTTGCTTAACCATTCCGTCATTAGATTAAAGATTAATCAATTTCAAAATTAAAGCATGGAATTTAAATTTTTACCTTTTCACTGATGTTTTCTTACCTCATCTCCTCCAAAGGGAACATCGCACTTGTAAAAAAATTGAACTTTTTGCAACAGGGAGATGTTTTCCGATATGTCCCTAGAACAACCTCTATCAACATTCCAGAGATTGTCAACAGCTCTTCCTTGGTTGTTCCTGAAAAATAAGGAGATTAGTAAGACAGTGGTACCCAGGCCATCATGGTCCTGGGTTTCCCTGAAACATCAAAATAAGACACTTCCTTGAAACACAAGTCCCCTTTTGTTTTGAGGATTGGTGTGTTTGCTGCTTTTTGTTTTGCTTTCCAAATCTATTTAGGCATTTCTAATTTCATAGATGCATTTGGAAAAGCAGTTGCCTTTTTAACCTTGTTATTTTTAAGACTTTTGTAGGTTTCAAAGATTGTACTTTTTCAGCTTTAGCAGCATTCCAATCCCCATCAGATGGTTTAACCTTTGGATTTACATTCTTCATTTCCTTAGGTGATGACACCTTCATTGGCTTGGAATGATTGTTATCCTTTGGTGTAACCTTCTGATTTTGAGCATGATACGGAACATGGGGACTATGTGTGCAGTTCCGAGCAATGTGACCAGGAATGCCGCAATTGAAGCACGTTTGTCTCTTCACATATAAAGCATTCTGATTAGCTTGATTTGCTCTTGCAGGCCCTAAAGGATGAATCGATCCTTTCTGTGCTTGATTTCATTGCACGTTTCTTGCAGACGAAGATGAATTTGGATGTTTGTACTTGTCGTTTGCACAGGCCTTCTTCTGTTGTGGAGATTTCTTTTGATTCTTCTTGTTTTGTTTAGACTGTAAGTCTTGTTCAGAAATCTCCCCAACCTTTCCAAAAGCTTTGCTAGCATGATCAAAAGCATATTTTTCACATTTTCCATTAATGACCGGCTTAACAAAAGCATTTTTCACATCACTATCCTTTTGAGGGCTATTGCTGCCCATTGAGTATTTTGGAGAGCGTGACTGTCCTTGACGTTTGGACTTCTGCTTTCTTCGTCTCCAATTTGCTCGTTTCTGCTCCTTTAGCTTGCTCTGAACCTTTTCATCACAAGCAAAAGGTTAGATTGTTCAGTTTGCGCACTTGGAGCCTTGTTCACATCAGCTCTCTCTTCATCAGTTTTGATAAAATCGGAAAGTCCTGGTTTATCAGATGGAGACCAGACACTCTAGCTGAATCATTAGAAGAGTCAACAGCACCAGATGGTTCCCGTGTGTCTGACGTATAATCACTGGGTTTTTCGTACACCATATGATGTGCTCTCTTAATATCTTCGTCGGTTTCAGGCATTGTCGTGTAGTTGTGATTATACGGTGGGGCAACCCGTTGAATCCCAAACCCTTCCCCTTGTTCTCCTTATATGCCAGCTGCAAATTGCACACGTCTTGAACGAGCTTGCTAGATGTATCAAACTTCTTTATATTAACTTTGTTTTGTTGATATTTTCTAGTAAGAAGTCCTAGCTTAACTCTTACCAAGTCGCATTCCATGGTTTTTGAATCTAATCTGGTTTGTAATCATGGACCCAACATTTCTGTTGATTTACAAGGTTCAGTGCACAAAAGGTGGTTGACTGTGTTAATGAGCGATCTTGGTTTGTCAGCGTAAGTTTATGCTTGAGGTATGTAACATCCGTCAAAAACCGGATTTACCAAACCCGCTCCGTTTAATAACCGAACAATCAGTTTAAAATTTCGTGGCGTATTTAATGCCCAAATTAATTTTAAACGATACATAATTAATTACTATATTGGAATATATAATTTGTTTTTGAAAAATTGTTAAAAATAATGAAATAAAAATATAATGTTGCTGCCGGGTTTCGAACCCGGGTCAGTCAACCGGTTCAACAACAACTTAACACTCAGCCGTTCAACCACTGCGCCACTGATGATTCTTGTTTATTATGAGACAATTAATACATAAAATAAATCTCGAATTCAAATAACGACGCGCCCAATTGCGGTCGTCGGAAATCCCGGCGATCTCGCGAGATTGGACGGTTTCTTTTATTCTTAACGTAAACTTTAAACTCATCATCGGTTATAACCGACGCCTGAACCCGCGACACAAGCTACAACGCCGGAAAACGTAGTGACTTTGAATCAAGCCTGAAATCCGACTCTATACATCTCGATTCCTGCCCTATAAATACCTCCTCGAACCTCTGAAAGCTTTTTCGCTCAAAACCGCACCTTTACCCGACGTAATTCCATTCGCCGAAAAACTTCCGTACATCGCCGAAAACCGAACCCTTCACTTCTGAGCCTTACTGAACCCCCAGAGCTTATACCGAAGTCACTCACATCCATTTCAAGCTTGCTGAAGACTCTCTGCCGCAGGACACACGTCGCCGGAAGTTTCTGCTGTCACCGGAGTTTCGCCGGAGAAACAGAGGAGTCCAGTCGGTATACCTTACGCTTAACTCTTTCATTCTTTTTATATATCTCACCTGTAATTAACCTCAAAACACTAAAGAACCTGATTAAAACATCGAACCAGTCGGACTTCCGATTCTGGTTAAATTCAACGAAGAAGACGAAGTTTCAGTTGTGTATATGTATAATTAAAATCAAGTTATAACTCGGGTTAGACACACAGTCCAGCGGTGGACTGTGTGCACATTAAACACGTAAACGTCTCGGGTTCGATACATGTCCCACGCACACTCGCCTTAATAAAAATGCCTTTTTTTTACCGAACCGGATTCACTGCTGATATATGTTAAGTTTAATAAAAACCAGAATAATAACCAAGATAGACACACAGTCCAGCAGTGGACTGTGTGTATGTTCACAGGACACGAGTTCGAGTCCGGGCTACCGCACCGGTCCGGACAATTATTAAACTTTTTAAATAAGGCAGAACTGAAATTATTTAATTGTATATAAGTATAATAAAATCAGATTATATAACAATTAAACACACAGTCCAGCGGTGGACTGTGTGTTAACCTAAACCACAGGTCCCGGGTTCGAGACCTGTGGAGCGCACCGACTCGTTAGATTTAAATCGTTTTTAAAAATAAATGATTTTCAGTTTAACTAATTAGTATATAAATATAATTAAAAACAGATTATTTCTGGTTAGACACGTAGCTCAGTTGGTAGAGCTGCGTGCACGCGTACGGGAGGTCTCGGGTTCGAGCCTCACCCAGCGCACACATACACGCATACGAACCGGTCAACAGTCAAAGTCAATGGTCAACGGTCAACGGTCAACGGTCAAAAAAGTCAACATTTTTTTATTTTTTATATTTATTTATTTAATTAAAAATCAATTAAAAATACTTAAAAATAACATTTTTAAGGTTAGAAAATAGCCTTAAACTCACAAAAATACACCCAACAATCCTACTAAAATGGATTAATAAAATCCGTTTACTTACCAAACCATTATGCCATTATCTAGGTTAATTTCACTCGTGGTTAAAACCACTTCGTGCGCATTCAACATCATCAACCGAACGCACCCAATGTGAGTGAATCTTACAACTCCTCCTTTTTAATTACACGTTTTGGGGTGTGTCATGTGTCACAAAATAATTAACTCGTTTATTTAAACTTGTGCCATACCATATTGTGATCTAAACTTAGATTGTTTATATTGTTGTGGTTATGTATTTCATTTTGTCAACTTATATGAAAGTCATTCATTAAGCCCATCAGTTCCTCGTGGGAGACGAGTTGAGCAACGCGTGCCTCAAAACAAATCCATTATTGTTCATGTGTGTATTATTGAGTTTATATTATTTGTAGTTATG
The DNA here is from genome assembly GCA_947069175.1 of Scalesia atractyloides. Classification (NCBI taxonomy): domain Eukaryota; kingdom Viridiplantae; phylum Streptophyta; class Magnoliopsida; order Asterales; family Asteraceae; genus Scalesia; species Scalesia atractyloides. The sequence goes on from CAMTDV010000029.1 coordinate 15,390,180, forward strand.
TATTTCATATTGTCAAGTTTATGCAATTCATTCATTAGGCCCATCAGTTCCTCGTGAGAGACGAGTTGAGCAACGCGTGCCTCTAAACGATCCATTATTGTTCATGTGTGTATTGTTTAATATTAAATTGATTGGTGAATAAGTTTACATCTATTTTTACTCATGTGTGGTTGTGCACTCTATTTTATAATCAATTAAATAAACTTGTTCAAATGTTTTCCATAGGATTCACTCGCCAACTTTTTGTTGATCCAAAAACCCTTTTTACACATGATACAGGTGAGCAGGATGAAGCAAGGAAAACATAGGAAATGCCTTAGAAGAAAACAAAGAAGCTTAGATTGATGTTTAGGTCATGATGTAATTATGATTGTAAATTTCCATTAAATTGTATTAATGAATATGAAACGTTAAAATAAATGTCATGAGCTTTGATGATAACCCAATCATGCCCCGATCACCTTTTCCGCTGCGGGTCGGGGTGTGACAAGGTAGAGTTTGGGGTGCTGGGCTGCTGATTGCTGCTTGCTGGGCTTGATGAGACTCTGTTGATTTTGCGTATAGATCTTTGAGATCTTGGTTTGATTGTAAATGATCCCACAACCAAGATACAAAGGAGTCTTTGTCATCACCCACAAAGCTATTCATCTCATTCCTTACTTCCTCATTTCGCCCCCCACATTCAAGTAAGCGCATCACATATTCGACGACCGGATCAACATTATAGTCTCCAATAAACTCATTCAGTTTTTCCTTCACTAGATCCCGCAAGTTCGGGTTTTGATTTTGTGTCTGGGGTGAGGTGCTGTTGACGGATGCTTGGATCAGTGGGCTAAAGACAATGTTCGGATTTGCACTCGGTTTTAAATTACATACTGGGCTGAAAACTATGTTCGAGTGCTGAGCTTGGGCTGTAAACATCTTCGGATAATCGAAATCGTACCGGTAAAAACGTTAAAAAATGTCTGAAAACTGTTTTTACCAAAATATACCGTTAGACTCGTCTTGAAATTACGAATCCAATAATATATAATATAACAACAGTAACTTTTTTGAGAGGATGATGATGATCCGAGATGGTTCTGTTGTTTGAAGATGGAGACAAACTTGAACACTAATGATTCGAGATGAGTTCGACATGCATGCTCATCATTCGAGTCTTCAAGGGTTCTATCCGAGATGCTGATCGAGACGGTTCGAGATGATCCGAGATGGTTCGAGTCTTCAAGATTTCTATCCGAGATGCAGTTCGAGATGGTTCGAGATGCAATCCGATCCGAAATGATCCCAGATGTTCAAGAAGATAATCCGAGATGGTCCGAGTTGGTTCGAGATCTTCAAGCAGACTGTCCGAGATGGTCCGAGTTGGTTCGAGATCTTCAAGCAGACTATCCGAGATGGTTCGAGATGTTCAACTGAAAACCAAAAACAGAAGCAGATGCGATCAGAAATCATGTGATATCATATCTGAGCCTGGAAATAGGTTCAAACAGACTCCGATACCAATTGTGAGTCCCGAAAATCCGGATCTAACAACGATATCACACGATCACCAAGGATAGGCGGAATCCAAACTTGATGATAGTCAAGAAAACCGAAGAGATGAAAGACCAATACGAATCAACTTTAACACCTTGCACACAATTCTATTACTTGAACAAGCAAAACCGTCTGGTATAAGATGGAGACTCTCTAGAGTAATCCCAAAAGTCTAACCCTAGAAATGACATAAGCTTAGCTTATATACCTAGGGTAAGGGCATGCCCCTCATGGGCTTGCCTGGCCCACATGGCCTCTGGCATGCCCAAAACCTATAAAGGTCCAAATCTAATACAAACTAACCCAGTTAATCCCAGTTAACTACCATAGACCGTTGCGTATATTTGATGAGTCAGTCTCACACTTCTAGGACCTAACACTATGAAATCTATGATTTATATGATAAACTTGCTGATAATATATGTAACCTATATGTAAATAATAAATATAACCGAACCTTTGACAGTGACCGTATGGTTATTTGTCCTAACATTAGGTTATTTTATCTATGACTTACCATTGTTACGATTCTATTGGGCATGACCCATAAAACCACAAACACCCTACGGGGCTTATAGTGTTAAAAACGAGCGTTAACGTCTAGATAATACTTTCGACTATGCATACTTTAAATTCCTAAATTAACGAACCCCATTGTTAATCCAATACTCACACACCGACGTTTCCTTGTGTAGGATAACTCGGTGTTCGTCCCCTAATCAACCAACACTTTCACGAATTTAACTTTGCAAAACTCTGAGTACACTCGACACCCTTTTACGCTTTACACTTTTGGATGCAATATGTTAGTCTATAAAAAAAACTCACTAAATCACACTTATACTTTATACAATCACACAAACAATCCATCATACATGCTATAGTTACGTGATACCCGATTTGTATACTTGGAACATTTTTATGGGATACTAGTTGTCATTAACTTTGTACAAGCCTCCCCTTAATATGTATAGTGCTATAGGAGTAACGCACCGCCCGTTTTCTTGTGGTCATGTTAAGTTTAATCTATTATGCGGTGACACTTGAGGATTGACTTGTAGTTCACATGCCTTATTTACATTAATCTCGTATGCTAGCTTATCATGTGGATTTGTTTAAACGTTTTTATTACTTATGCTATGATATAAACTTGTGTACTCGCCAATACTTTGTATTGAACTATACTTTTTAACATGTTGGAGGTTGAAGATGTTGATGTGACGAAACTTAGTAGGAATGGCATAGAAACACACTTAGAATGCTAAGTTATTTATTATGTTTTGTTGAACTAGTCTTATTTGAATTTACATTATATTGGGATTATGTTGTACTTGACATTTGATGGATGAAATGAAATGAATTGTTTAATTAAATATTGTCACATTTAGTGTTATGATATCTTGAGCAATCTCGTTCGTCTCACTCCGATGTTTCTGCCATCGGTTGAGGTGTGACAACAAATATGTGCATCAAAACTATTTCATAGAGTAATTCCGATGATGAAGCACCCACCACGACTATAACATATGGCACTAAAGAGAAATTAATTCCCAACTTGGTTGCAATGTCTAAACTGAATCTCTTGTGATAAAAAAACACAACATATCTAGTCAAAAATCCCCGTTGACCATTGAAGTACCAGCTAGATATTGCAATCACAGAAACAAAATCAACTGAGGATCAGAGAAATTAGGGAAGAAATCATTGGAATCTCAAACTTACCAAACCCTAGTTTCCTGAAATCTAGCATGCAGCTGCGAGTACAAACTAAAACCTTATCAATCTAGTCATCGTTTCTAAACAGCTCCACCATCGCACTGACATCTATCATAGCTGTCACCGGATCTGTATGATTTTGGCGGTTACACCTCGTCGGGAGAGTTTGCAACATTTTGCGGTACTATTGCTGCTGCTGACGAACTTGCGATAACCTTTACTGATTATCGTGGCTCAACATTTTGGAATGGAGAGAGTTTGCAAGAATAACAATGGAGGTATTTGGTGCTTTTGGAATATGATGTTTCCCGAGAAAAAGTTAATAGAAGATGTGCTGATTTAAGGATATGTGCAGGTGATTCAAAATTCAAAAATCTAGGTGTGTCTAATTTAAGGCTAGCAGGTGTGGTTTAAAGCTCCTATGGGCTATATTATGTCACATAAGCGTCGTGTAGATTTTGAGATAAAGATGCGCCCCTTTAACAAGGATGGTGTGGGATAAACCCCTAATAGCGCCCTCACCTAATTAGATATTAAAAAAGAAAGAAAAAATAAACAAAATTTGATTGGTTAAGAGGCATGGGGCCCACTAGATGCACCCATTCACGCCCATTAGTGGCCTGCGGACATGGGGTAGCGCCCCCTTGATAACGTGCACAGGGTGGAGGAGGGCACCATGGGGCACTATTTTCAGTTACGTGGCGGGGTGGCGCGAGGCCACTTCCCCTGGCCTAAGGATAACAATGGAGTTATACCAAAACCAAGAATTTTAAGAGATTCGTAGAAAAGACCATATTGCCCTTCCAATATGCTTTATAATATAGTATATAGATAAAAGCATGTGTTTTTCAACACATCACAAAGCAAACACACCTAAATTACAAATCAAATTTCAATTTTTACACGAATTCCCATTTCCATTCCATTACAATCCATGAAATGAATACTACCTTAGGGTCTGTTTGGCATAAGGTAATGGAATGGATTAGGGATGGAATAAACAAGGTAATAGAATGGAGACGGAATGAATGGATCTTTTTATTCTATTGTGATGTTTAGTTACTGATATGTGAATAAAATGAATTATCACTTTGTACAATTTAATAGATAAAAAACAAAGTAACGAAACACAACTGTATTAAAAACGACAAAAATATAATTGTCTCAATAATAATAATAATAATATATTTAACAGTAAAAAAATTAATATATATATATATATATATATATTAATATTACTATTAATGTATATAATTAAAATAATAATGGTAAAAAAATTATAAATATTTGTTATTAATAATATAATTAATAATAGTATATAATAAATTAATAATAATAATAATAATAATAATAATAATAATAATAAAATACATTTCTTTCCGTTCCTTGAAAGAATGAAAAAAAAACACTCTTTTATCAAGGAATGAAAATTGTTATATTTGGAAGGAGTTACATTCCTTCGGAATGCTCCATTTCCATTACTACATGATAACCAAATATGTTTATTTTCTATCTATCATAATGATCCATTCCATTACACCTTTTATTCCTTCATACCAAATGCTACCTTAGGGTTTGTTTGGATTATTATATTTAGAGTTTGTTTGGTTTATTTTTGTTAAGTGATATTGACTCGTATTTTAGTAATAGATTGTTTGTTTGGGAACATGTAGAATAGTCTTATAAACCGGATTGAATGTTACATAATCTCGTGTACTCTCGTTTGATTTGAATATACTAAAAAGTGTCGTTGGTTATCCCCCCATATCTTTGTCTTCGCTCGTTTGTTTGATTCAAATGTTTGATCACCTAGGCCAATAATTGGTATTAAGGAAAGCCTAGCCAAGAAACATGAAGATAGAATCGTAAGACAAAACTTCAAAGACTTTTTACACCAATTGACGTCTTAGCACGGATGTCCCTCTTCAATCCCCTGCTCCTACCATTGAAAAAGCTAGGGCTAGTAAGTCCTGCCAATATCAGGGAAAGAATAGTTCCCGAAAGGCCACCACTAGAATCGGTGTCCTATGACTTGCCGTTAAGCCACCGCTGAACCGACCTCAAACGTGTTCCGCGCCACTTTTCTTGCACATGTGAGCGTGCGGCTGGGTGGTTTGCAACTATATATTCCAGTGTTAGTCAGAATACAAATACGCACATCCACGTGTGGCTCATTTTTCAATGCGTTAAAGTTTTTTCATGTAGATCTGATCCGGGTTTGTTTGTGTGCGAGATAAGAAATCAAAGGCAGATAATGGCAAGTGACAAAGAAAGGGGCTCAGGAAAAGAAGGGAGCTCAAGAATAGTGAAAAGATCGAAGGGTGGTTTCATTTTGTAGGCACCAAAGTTGATCTCAACCAATATACTATATTTGACACTACTCTATTTTTAACAAAATCTAGGTTAAAACATAGATAAAAATATGCTCGTTCTAATGATATATTCGTAATTGTATGATGATATATTTCAAAAGTAAAATGAAACAAATAAATGAAAAGGCTAAATTAACTATAATAATATAATAATAATATAAACTTACAATTTGAATTCAAATGGCTTTCGTGTATCTCGTCCCACATCAAATAGGATAGATTGAGGTGTTTGTGTGTTTCACTCTTAGTCCCGCATCGACCCTATAAGGTTATTTTGTAGCTACTTTCATCTATAAATACAACCTTCTAATTTTATTTAGCTTATAAGTATTTGGAAACACTCTAACATAAGAGAATCCTAAGTCTATAATACCTCGTTGGGTGTAGTTAGTAGTCGTTTTTGGAGTACCAGTAAAGGAGACTCTACATCAACGTGTCGTAGATAGTTTTAAGGTATGTTCCTGTTTAAGTTTAGGTATAATAATTATTATTTATATTAGTAGTGGTTTTTAAGGTATGTTCATGTTTAAGTTTATGTATATTATTTATTATTTATATTAGTAGTAATGCTAGTATTATTATTTTTAGGTAGTACGGTTATTGTTATGGTGGGTGTTGGGTAGCCTAGCTTTAGTTAGGCATGGACTGATTACCCATGCTTAAACAAGGTACTAAGGTAGTGCTAACCAATATTCAACCATGATAATTACTAGGGGTGTATCCAACCTAATTTAGGATTATGTAAATTGTGTCAGGACCTTAAGGTAGTACGTGAAAATACTAGCAATTAATATCAACTGTTATGCAACTAGCAAAAGGTGAGTTTTACGAATGCTTTCAATACGTGAACATACTTGTTCGACATTGCAATAATATGGTATGACTTTTGTACACATATTTATAACCTATGCGCGCACACACGATATTGTGGTCCCTTATATGTGTCGTTGTGGCGGGATTTGTCAGGTACCACACTGGTGGTGTAGGGACATTAATTGTATGATCATGTATGTCATGTGTTGACGTTGGGTTATGATAATATGTACTAGCAATATTCATGAACTCACCAACAATAGCTGACATCTTTTAAGCATGTGTCACAGGTAATAAGGCATGATCATTGGCTATAGTCCAGGCTTGTAATGGCGTGATGGAATACTACATCTCAGACTCTTCATAGTTTGGTAGACCTATATATCCCAGATTGTGTAATCTGTAGGGTTGGAAATTTTGACACGAACACGATAACAAGACATGAAACTACACGGAGTTATCATGTTTTGTGTTTAACCTTAACATGTTTTGTCACACCCCAACCGATGGCGGAAACATCAGGGTGGGACGAAGTAGATTGCTCGAGACTTCATAACGCTGGTTTGCGACAAGTATTTATAATCAAAATTTCATTCCGTTGCTAAATTCAAGTACATCGTTTGATAGAAAATTACGACAATATATAACAAGAAATCAAATTAAAACAAATACTAAAATTTTAAGGTGCTTTCTAGTCTCCTTACTAGGTTTTGTTATCATCGTCATCAATTTCCTACAATACATATTAATGTATAGGTCAGTACAAAAAGTATTGGCGAGCATACAAGTTTGATTACTAGCATAAGTATAAACGTTTAAATGAATCCACATGGCATAATTGTTTACTAAAATTAATATACGATACTAGCATGCAACTATAGATGTCAACCCAAAGATTACCGCTAGCGTAATCTTATCATCGCAACGATAAGACCGTTATGATTAACTTAACATGACCTAAAGAATACGGGCGGTGTGTTACTCCATAGCGCTATACATGTTAAGGGAGGCTTGTACGAAGTTGATGACAAATATAAAGCATTAGAATAGTCTAGCATATACGAATTCAAGTATAACTATTAAGCATGTATCTTGGATTGTTTGTTTGTGTTTTAAGCATAAAGTATGTGATTTTGAGAGTTTTGATAGTATATACGTATTGCACCCAAAAGTGTAAAAGGTAAAAAGGGAGTCATGTATACTCACGGTTTGCATAGAGATTTTCACGAAAGTGAGTTGAAAAAGTTCTTGAGTTTGGAGCACCGAAGTTACCTTAGAACACTTGAAAGTATTCTTCCTTGCTTGGAATTCTTGAGAGGATTAGAGAGTTTGGGAGTAGATTAGTGTGTAGGAAGTATTTAAGAGGTGGTGGAAGCTTGAATTTATTAGTAGGGATTAGGGTTTAGGAGTTAATGAAGGCGAAGGTGACTGGAAGCGAAATGAGGTGGAAAATGGTGAAATATGATTGGCTAAACAAGGGTGCAAGGTGAATGGTAGAGAAACGAGGTGGAAAGGGTGAACTCTAATTGGCTAAAGAAGGGTGAAGGTGATTGGAGGAGAAAAGAGGTGGAAAAGTGTGAAATCTAATTGGCTAAAGAAGGGTGGGAGGTGATTGGAGAAGGAATGAGGATGAAAAAGCTTTAGGTTTTGTTCACTTTTAGTCCCTACACTTTGTAACTAGGTTATTTTATGCCGTTTTCTTGTTTTTAACTTGTTTTTTAGGTATCCAAAGTGTATTTTAAATATCGGCTTTCCGTATAAATACGTATTTAAAGATTGATTGCGTATATAACAAAAATATGAAAGGTAACATGTATATGTATAAAATAAATTTTCATTATAATCAAAGCCTCGGATTACAAGATTGGAAATGAACTACGAATACGACACGATTAAAAATAGAAATGAGAATACAACTTTCTAAATATGGAAAGTATGAAAATGCGAAGTGTTACATGTTTCAGTGTCTAATACAGGTCGACACGATAAGACCATAACATGTTTCGTGTCTAAAAGGTTAAAACCTGTTAATCTGTTAAGACTCGTTAAGTACATTTTAATAATTAAAAATTAAAAAAAAACATGTAGGTGTGGACATAGGGTCATCAGTCGTGGGACCTGGGATGAATTATACACAAAAACACACGGTTTTTTCCCACAATCCAAACTCTAATTTTTAAATCTCTCTCACAAACACCACCATTCCAATTCGGTTCACAAGTTCCCTCAATTCGGTCGTGTTTGTGTCTTAAACAAGTTGTATGATACGTTGGTAAATTTTTTCGTGTCATAACAGGTCGTTTCGTGTAACCTGTTTATTAACAGGTTTGTGTTCGTGTTTCGAAAATCTGACACGATAAGATTTCGTGTCGTGTTCGTGTTTACGTGTTTCGAGTTTGTGTCTTATCGTGTTCGTGTCTTAACAGATCGGGTTGACCTGTTATGCCTGCCCTAGTAATCTGGTGGAAATTTGTAATATCAGACTAGGCTTAGTTTGACCAGATGTTGTATTTCAGTTTTCATATCTTGTATAGTAAGTTGTTATCAATAAAATAAGCGCTTTTTTGTCAGCTGTATTATAAAGCATCCTTATCAGGTGAGGTGTCATATCATGCGTCTGGGTGTTATCTACCAAAAGTTACCAGAAGATATTATGCTTTAGATGGCTAAGTACGTGAAACTAAAAGGCGTACATGAAACACTAAGAGTTCATTATCTTTGCTCGTCTTATTATTTATTAATTGGTAGAATTTACAAATATAAATTTTATTTATAAAAAATATTTTATATTTATTAATTAGTTGAATTTAATATTTTAATTATAGAAATTGTATGGTAAAAATTTTGTGGTTGTCAAAAAGGTTTCCTCACAACTCCAAACCCTACCATACCTACGACATCTCTGCCTCTCTTTTCTCTCTTCGCTACGAAGTCGGGTTCTGAGGTCGCTATCGGTGAGTACAACTCACTCTGTAGTTTTAGTTAAGGTTTCGTTGTTTCGATTTGGGTTCGACTGCGTCGCAAGAAAATAGGGTCATACATGAAGCTGCGATTAGTTTTATTGTGCATTGTGACATGATAAAGTTGATTATATGTTTTTATAAATACACATGAGAACTGTTTGCAAAGTTTAGTTATGAACGAATGGGGCGTGCTAGATTTGTTACGGAAACTGTGAAGTAACGTATATGTTATGTATATATGTGAATATTGATCTTGATATTGTTGTAAGATAATATGATTGAACATGATTGTTTATAAGTAAGGAACACGTGAATGATTGGAACCGTCTATGTCTGAACTTTGTGAATCGATAACATTACGGGGATCGGCATGCAATCAGTGGAATCATGGGCTTGGGACATGTATATGTGTGTTGTGACATGAATATGAAACTGATTCTTTTTAGTTGCTTTGTTTCGATTTTATTACGTGAGAGTATGTTTTTCTTGATGGGCGTTGTTTGCAGAATTTGGTTCATAAGCGTAAGATTTTGATTACGAATAGGAGTGTGCTTGTATGCGAGTATGCCGGTGGATGAGTAATGGTCGAGTTATGGAAGGAAAATATTTATACGTGTTATGAGTGATAGTTATAGTGAGAGTGTATATTGTGATGATATCTAAGGAAGCGTTATTCATTGTGAGTTCGTGTATAGGTGTGGTGATGAATATAAATGTTACAAATAAATGGGTTAATTAATGTGTAGGTTTGGTGCATGCATGCATGTAAACGTGAGGTACATGATATCACAAATAAATGAGTTATATAATTATATAATGTGTATGGTTTAAGTTACTGTTGTGCATGCTTGTACAGAAATGTGTAAAGGGTTGGTTATGAAAGTAGAACTAATTCAACAGTATGAATATGTGAAATTTAATTAGTATCTTTGTTTAGGGTAATGTATGAATATGCATTTAAATATACGTGGGTGTGTTTACCTATGTTTATGTGATTTTTTTCATCCTCCTTTCGTTGACCTTTCAAAACCAATTAAAAAAAAGGGGGATTTCTTTGAATTTGTTAAAACACGCTCTTATTCTTATCTTTATTCTGCTTCTTTCAGTCTTTTTTATGAATGAACTATATAACGCAGTCGTTCCTTTCCTAGCTAAGTCGGGGGACAGCGGAATTAATCCATGCCAGGTCCCTCCGATCAGAATTCCATCTTTCCCTTAATAGAGGAGGGGGAAGTTCCTACCGAGAGCCGGCCTAAAATCAACAGAGACCCGGAGTTCTGTATCAGCTTTAAGAATGCTTGCGATTTAGAAAACAATATTTCCGAGATAATGGAAGAACTTTTGCGCGAAAAAGGAGTAGTTGACTTGAGTCAACGTGAGGTCAGGAAAGAAGAGTTGTTAGTAACATAGATTGGGTGACTTAGTTGTTGTTATACCTAGGAGTCTCAAGTCCGAAGTTGAGGCGATAACTTGAAACCGTACAACGACCTCCTGGTTAGATGTATAATAATGAGATAATATTTATATTAGGGCTTACCGAACCTAGAAGATTCTATACTTGTTTACTTGTCGCTATGCACCCTAAGGTGAGTTCACACATTTACTAAAGCATGTATTCCCGGGTTTGGGAACCACACTATCCCTGGATTGGGACCACCTAGCATTGCTGGTTTGGAATACTGTTAAATACTTTAACTTATACTTCATATCTTTAGCGGACTACACGAACTCTATCTTAAAGTCCCCACACATTATACCGATTAGTCACCGGGTTTGGCGAAGGGTTATTAGTTGGTAGCGATATAAGGTATGAGAAACCTCACACCGTACCTGGGAGGACGGGCGTGAACTTTTATGTCTTGGCAACTGGTTAATGTTGATAGACGTTGACACGGGGCACAAACAACTACAACAGTCAAGTTTCGGTACCACACAGTTTAGTAGTGTAACGATGGGGTAGCTCCCCATGATATGATTTATAAACTAATGTATTTGAACAAATGTACTTTTATAATTAAACTGAAACTGTGAACTCGCCAACCTTTGTTGATACGCTTGTGCATGCTTTGCAGGTAGTTAGGTACTGCTTGGGTGCTTGGTGCATTGAAGTTTCGTGGCTACTTTAACTATTTGATTTGGTTTTTAATAAACAATTATGGTTTTCAAATATTGTTTGGGTTGTAAACTGTTTGCTTCCACTGTTGGTTAAACTTTGTTTTTGGACATTTAAACTTTAGATCACTAATCGTGTGATACTTTTTATAACTTATTGTTCAACATGATTAGTGGCTTGGTTCTGGTCGGTCGGAACTCTTACGATAAAACTCCCTATGTGGATTTAAGGGTGTAACAGATCATCTCTGCGTTTTTTCAAACTATGACATGGGAAATATAGAAAGCTAGAAATGAGTTGGAGAACAATAAAAAAATATGGATCGGCAAACGGCAAAATTTATAAAGATGCATTCATTTATTTGGATAGGGTGTAGACCCAAATTTAAAAATTTAGACCGGGATAAATAGTGTAACTTTAATTTACAAGACATTTCCAAGCCTATATATATAGTTTTTTAATTTTTTGGTTTATCATAAAAAAATGCTTTGTTTAAATTCATTCAAAACTCGTGGCTCATTTGGAATCCGTCGTTACTTTCCTCCCCAATACCACCAAGTCAAACTTCCGATCGCCCTCAAAACCGCCGGTTATTTCACCGGCCGGCGATCGTCTCCACGTTCTGCTACTTGTATTCCAACCCTATCACCAGATCTTCATCTTTTCCGATCACTTGTATTAAAAAACCTCCGTATAACTTATATTCAGTAATGATTCACATAATCTAACTTATGATCCTTAGATTTGGCCTCAGACGTTCAATTTCAACTTCTATTGCCAAAACTATGGCCCAGGAGTTCAACTCATCTGCTCCGGCAACGGTAACGGCTACGGACGGCAGTGTAACGTCAACGACGAACAAATCGTTATGGCCTTCTGTTCTTCGTTGGATTCCGACGTCTAATGATCACATTATTTCTGCTGAAAAACGCCTTTTATCACTTGTCAAGTAATCTCCTCTTTTTTCTGATTTTTTTTATCATATCTTTATTTTTAAGTCATATAGCTAATTACCGTTACTTGTTTATTAAGCAGTATAATTTTACTTGTTAATTGTTATGTTATATTTATGTTATCTAGATATGAGTCTGATGACACTTTGATTAGCTTCGTATCCATTATTCTAGTCTAAAATATAATCCTTTTGTATTTTGTAATATGGAATGTACATATGAATATTGACAAAACATGAGTAGAGAAAGTGTTAATTCATATTGATCTTGTATGATGCAAATATGCAATATGAATTGCGTAACAGGATGGCATTACTTATATAACTTTGGGGTTAAGTTATTCTAAAAATAAGAAGTGTACAAAGACACAATTAATCGCACAAGATGACACAATGTCGAGCAAAATATAACACAACGTGGAGGAAAAAAGACACAATGATGCAAATATAGAAAAACACAACGATAAATAAAGACACAATGATAATAAACAAAAGTTGTAAAATCTACAACCTATAAATCCAAAAGTGAAAACCTAAATTCTCTCACCTTGTAGAGTTCAGTGAGACGGTTCCAATGCCGCTTAAATGAGGTCAATCGGAATCCGTTTGATACCCTTTGTACGACTTCTATTTTTAGGAGGCTTTGTATTTGATCCTAAACCATAACTTTGGACCATAACTCTTTTGGATTGAATACCAGGACACCGTATACTCAAGAACAGGTTAATATTGGGTCCGGACCACCAGGTTCTAAAGTGACGTGGTTCCGTTCCGCCAGCAATGAACCAAGGTTCATTAACACCGTTACCTTTGACAGCAAAGAGGGATCACCTACTCTTGTAATGGTGCATGGATATGCGGCTGCTCAAGGTTTCTTCTTCAAAAATTTTGATGCTCTTGCAGAACACTTCAGGGTGATTGCAATTGATCAGCTCGGGTAAGCGCAGTACACTATCTGTTTATCTTTATTTTGTTTCTGTTTTTTGGAGATTAACATTATACTATGTTTCAAATCTTTTTTCTTCATATGGTGTCTCGGATATCTGTGTTTCATTCAGTTGAGGTTTATATGCTTATGTGTTCATTATAACTAATATTTGCATCTATGCATCTTTTAACAACTAAAAAACACACTCGAGAGCTAGCTTGTTTTACTATTTTTATTGTAATCAGTTAACATGGCTATATCATATGAAACCAGTACTTTGGTTGGTGTCTTAAGTGTCTCAAAGGTCAATCATTCTTGTGTGCACTTTGAACCGACCTTGGCATCTTGAAATGTCACCCATATAAGATATCTGGAGTTAATAAGATTCATTGATATACCAAGTCATTTGACGTAAATGTCTCACTTGAATACTGATTATTATTATTCACAAAAGGCGTTGAGATATACTGCATGTGTTGTGATAACCCTTTTTGCAAGAGTAATTGTCTTATTATATGCTTAGTGATGAAAATATGATGTTATGCAGCCGTTTCACTTTCAGCAAAATTTGGTAATAACTTGTTTGTGAAAGAGTTTCTAAAGTTCCTATTGATTAACCGATATGTGTATATAACTAGTTTTATGCCCCGCCCGCGTTGCGGGCCCATTAAGCCGAATATTTCTCACTTTCATAACATGTACGCATGTCGTTGTGTTTTGGTTACTTGCACATACTACTCATAACACGATCTCAATAAAATTTGCATCGAGCCAACCAATTAAAACAAAACGCTACCATAGTTTTGCCAAAAAAAAAAAACAAAATGAGGTAAGACTCTAATTTTGAACTGGGGGCAAAATTATAATTTGTCAGGTGCAATGAGCGAGTGCCAGGCACGAATAAAAATTACATCAAGTCAACCAATTAAATTAAACACTACCATAGTTTTCGCCAAAAAAAATAGAACGATGGCAAGACTTTATTTTGAGCTGGGGGCAAAATCGTAATTTTAATGAGCAAGTGCTAGGTATTCCTGCTCATCCCTTTTGTATATGTAGTATAACTAGTATTGGAGCCTGCGCTTCGCAGCGTGGTTGTAGGAGGATGCTGGCGAGGATGAATTTATTACATGATATATCGATGGGTTAGCATAGACCATGCAAACTTTAATCCATACGGCAGTAAATATAAGTAATTAACATGGTTAAGCAAACATTTATAGAGTTAAAAGTTAGCCTTAACTAAATAAGGTAAGTAAAACAACAATTAAATTTGTTACCTGGTGTATTGAAGGGTTAATTTAGACCATGTAGGCTTTAATTTAAACGACGTAGAGTTAAAAGTTACTTAAGTTATAATAAGTTAAATAAACAATGAGTAAAAAACAGAATTAAACTTATAAAGAAGATAAAAGAACAGATATTTGTTAAAGAAAAGAAAAAATTAACTTTATTAAACTTCAAGAGCTGTATGATAACTATATTAAGTTCAGGGATCGAAACGTAAATTGTTTATAGAAAAAGAATTATTATTGTTAAACTTTTGTATAAATCTTTTAAAGTTCGGGGGATAAATATAAGTCGTTTATAGAGAAAAGTTATTAAAGTTTAGGGGTCGTATGATAACTCTATTTAAGCTCAAGGTTAAAAATATATATTATTAAAAAAATAATCATATTGTATCACTACAAAATGAAGTCACATAAAACAATAAAAATTATTATATTGACTAAATACTGTTCACAATTATAAATTTTAGTATATAGAATTGTAGGTGTTCATTATCTTCTACTTGATTTCAGTATCTATCTTTTCTCTTCTAATCCTTTTTGTTTGGCAGTTGGGGTGGATCTAGTAGGCCGGATTTCACATGTACAAGTACTGAAGGTTGGCTCTTTGGCTTGTACCTGCACTTTATATACCTTTACTTCTTTCAAGTTTTAAAGAAGTACTATATTATTTTATTGATGACATATTTGTGTGCATGTAGTCATGGATATTTTAGTTTTATAAGCAATGCAAAATAACTGTGGTATATCTGAACAGAAACTGAGGCTTGGTTTATTGATTCCTTTGAGGAATGGCGAAAGCCAAAAACCTTAGTAACTTTATTTTGCTCGGGCATTCATTTGGAGGGTACGTTGCAGCCAAATATGCTCTTAAAGTAAGCCTTCTGCTAATAATTACCTGCAAATTAAGAAAAATGTAACAGCTCAAAGAACTTACTTTACTGATTACTGAAGCATCCGGAGCACGTACAACATCTGATTTTGGTGGGACCTGCCGGGTTTTCATCCGAAACCGAACATAAATCAGAGCGACTCACTAAATTTCAAGAAACATGGAAAGGTGCTGTTTTGAATCATTTATGGGAATCCAATTTTACTCCTATGAAGGTTGTCAGGTAATAAAATCATTTCTTTGGTTACTTGTAAGTTCAAAGGAAGGGTAAATGGGTAATTTTGTGTTACCTTTGGATAATCATATATATACTGACTTGTGAAATGCCAGAGGTTTAGGCCCGTTTGGTCCGAATCTGGTGCACAGATATACAAGTGCAAGATTTGGTGAATATTCATCCGGCCAACGGTTGACCGAGGATGAGTCCAAATTACTCACAGGTGATTAAAATTGAACATCTTGACACATCAACATTTAAAAAAACATTTTTTTTTAATAATGTATGTTTATTTTACTTGAAGATTATGTGTACCATACTTTGGTAGCTAAGGCGAGTGGGGAGCTGTGTTTGAAGCATATTTTTTCATTTGGGGCATTTGCTCGGAGTCCTCTATTGCAAAGGTGCGCTAATTTAATCGGAATTTTTTTTTCTTTCATTGTGAATTGTAGCTTTTAGTTAAGATTGTTACTTCCAGTTTATGAATAACAGAAGCATGTCATATTTTATATCCGAGTAAAATGCCATTTTCGTCCCCGAGGTTTGGCTAGTTTTGCGACTTTTGTCCAAAGGATTGTTTTTCCACTCTGGATCCAAAAGGTTTAAAATCTTGCCATTAACATTTGGCTCGTTAACTCCATCCATTTATCTTTGTTAAGTCAAGGAGTATTTTCAACTTTTTTGTTAACTTAAAGGGCAATTCGGTCTTTTTCATTTTATGTACAAGCATTTAGCATAATATACAAGCAAGTCCTTGAGTGAAAAAGGCCGAATTGCCCTTTAAGTTAACAAAAAAGACGAAAATGCCCATGACTTAACATAGAAAAGTGGATGGAGTTAACGAGCCAGATGTTAATTGCAAGATTTCAAACCTTTTGGATCTAGAGGCGGAAAAACAAACCTTTGGATGAAAGTCGCAAAGCTAGCCAAACCTCATGGACGAAAATGGCATTTAACTCTTTATATCCACATGAA
This sequence comes from Scalesia atractyloides, assembly GCA_947069175.1. NCBI lineage: Eukaryota > Viridiplantae > Streptophyta > Magnoliopsida > Asterales > Asteraceae > Scalesia > Scalesia atractyloides. The sequence continues at coordinate 15,406,949 of CAMTDV010000029.1, forward strand.
CTTAACATTTCTACATTTATGATTTCATCTGTAAAACTCAATTTTTATTGTTATTATAATTTTGGGTGCAGATCTTCTGACTGGAAAGTGCCAACAACTTTTATATACGGTGTCCAGGATTGGATGGATTACTTACGAGCTGATGAAGCACGCAAGAAGATGTCTATCCCGTGTGAAATCATACGGGTCCCGCAGGTACGGACACAAATCATAGGGGGTGTTCATTTTAGAACCAACAAGTTACAGTTAATATAACTTATAAATGTTATATATTAAATAAATAATACGTTGAGACCTGTGACAACCGCATTAACCCTTTATTGATTATTAAAATTGATTAGAATGCAAATAGATTTCAGTATGTTAAATAATTATAAGGGTATTAACAGTCTTTTGTCTAAATGCATATCACTATATGCACTTGTATATGATATGTGCACATTTTTATGCCTCTTATCTATTGCTATAACTATGATACATAAAGTGGTTATATAACCGCCTCTCTTTTTCTCTCCCACTATATTTGGCATGCACAAAATACATGTAGATATGTGTTTTTCATGGTTCTTGACTTCAAATTGGTTCTGTACTGAACGTGCCTCATTATATGTAAATGTATATATTAAAACAGTTGTTATATGAATGGAGGGCATAATGCATATTGTGATAAAATTAACACATGTTTGTATATATGATTTGCAGGCGGGTCACTTCGTGTTTCTAGACAATGTGAAAGGATTCCACTCGGCAGTATTGAATTGTTGCCATAGATTTCTGTCACCAGATCCAGCGAACTATCCTCTGGAGGAAGGTGTTACATCGGTATAATATAACATCCTGATACTACCAGTCATATTTGAATAGTCCTTCATTGATTGTATTATAGCATGATTGAAAGTATTGGCACACTGTACATTAACATATATATAATTATGTGATCATTTAAGCATTCATGTACCATATTTATTCCTACTGCAAATGATCTTATATGTCCTCCCTTCATCTTCTAGAGACTTCATGTACCATATTATTTCATAACACTCTGTATTTCATAACACTGTATATCATAAGCCCATTTTGTACACTGTTTTAAACAATTAAACTTATTTTCATGAAAAAGGGTGTCGTTTCATAACAAAATGCCACGTAGCAGAAATGTGAAGTTTAAAGTTTACATTACTCTAGTTTAAAAACGCGTGTTTGATGCATAGGCGCACGAGGCTACTAGGAAAGTGCCTCACGACCTTAATGCAACGCCTAATGCACATCTGAGTCAAAATTGGTCAATAGTGGAGTTTATAGGAAGGTGATATGTAAAAACAACCAAAGGGATGAAGAAATTCTGGATGGTTTACGTAATAAAAGGCTATAATGTAAAACATACGAGGCAAAAGTACAATCCGGCTGTACATAGAGCACCCTTACGGCAACACATGGGTTGAATCCTGCTAGTAATTTTTTTAAAAATATTTATGTATACTATATTTCATTTAGCATCTTCGTTAACAGTGTATTTAGTATTATTATTATTGTTATTACTGTTATTATTATTATTATTTTGGTCTTTTTTTGTATTTTGTATACAAAACACTAATCAAATACACAACAATTTTATTAGTTTATAACTTGGGAAAATCTTTTTTTTTATTAAACAAGTGCATAAAATATCTTAATTTAAGGATACACACTACTGTTTGGGTAAGAGTACATAGACATGTATTTTCTTAGCATAACACACAATTTTACTTGCTTTCAAATCACAGGACCATGTGAGACCAAACTAAATACATTAAAGAAAAACAGGTAGTCCGTTGAGTTTTAAAAAACCGATTTAACAGGAAACTTGTTTTAAACAGAGAACAATGAAAATTATAGGAAAATTGTATTTAAATAATCCAAATTTTTTCAATTTGGCCGATAATAATCCCAACTCAGTTATTTGTCGATAATAACCCGAACTGGTCCAATTTTGCCCAATAATAGTCCGCCGTTAAAAATCGGTTAACAGAGTTAAGTTTTTTTTTTCCAAATTACAAACAGATGTTTTAGGAATTTTGATTAGAACGAGGATACGAGTCGTTTATGTAAAACTTACCTCGAAACCGTGCTCCAAACGGCTTGATTTTTGTTAAATGGAAGTTTAAACACCTGAATTGAAGTACCATTTTCGTCGTTTGGGGCAGTATTTCTCGAGGTAAATTTTACATCAATCAACTCATATCCTCGTTCTAATCAAAAGCCCTAAAATTTCTGTTTGTAATTCGAAAAAAACTTAACTCTGTTAAGCTATTTTAACGCAGACTGTTATCGGCCAAAAGTGGACTAGTTTGGATTATTATCGTCAAATAACTGAGTTGGAATTATAATCGGCCAAATTAAGAAAGTTGGGATTATTTAAATCCAATTTACCAAAATTATATAATCAGTTGTATATAATATTAACGTGTTATAACAATAAGTATAATTATTCATGATTTTTGTATTGTTCTTATTTTTAAATAGTTTTATATTATGGTAATAGGTTAGAAACCCGTATATTATACGAGTTGAATAAAAAGAAATATTAATTAGTTAGTAATGAAGACTTAGAATATTAAAATGATACTTTGAGATAAGACATATTTACAAAAATAAGTGATATAATACGAATGATAAACTAAGAAAAGCTAGAAAAAAAATCGTATGCTCGCATAGTTTTGACATGTGACACAACCAGTAGGACATGTTTGGGCAGCCCCAAGTCTGTCCCATACACGACCTAAAACTCATCATCGTATCTTTAAGGTGAAGTAACGTCGGGATTTGGGCATACTCATTAGTATATTAAATATACATGTTGGGTATTCCCGACCCAAAACATATCGCATATGTATCGAGTAATTATTAATCACTTACATTTATTATAATCACCATAAAGTTAGAAAGAAAGAAGAGATTGAGGTACCAAAAAGTAACGATTCAATGCCATTTACAGAAAAAAAAAAACATGTAATACAAAGATGTATATGACACAATTAAAATAAAATAAAATCGAATCAAGAAGACGAATATATTACCAAATTCCGTATCCGTCCCAAAATAAATCATAATTTTATACCCGATTAGACGACATTATAATTGTCCGAACATTTATAGTAATTGACTAATTTCCATCGGATTCGTGTTGGTATATAAATATATATTATATATATATATATATGATAATTGATAATGTATTTAATAAAGTTGATGATGCCTAATTGATAATTCATTCCTTTTAGTTATTTCCGAAAAAATCTAAAAACACATGGTGATTGATTTATTGCACCTGCCGACCAAAACAACCATTTATGAGCAACAGAATCTACTGCCCATCTCCATCCTCACACCACAACAAGAACCTACACAGATTACAACCACATTCTCACATTTTCCTCTCTGCTTCACCCATCAATCTTGATCTCATTACCCCAAAGTTGTCACTTTTTTTTCAGATAGGGTTCTTCATCTTTCAAATCAGCAGCTCAAACCCTTTTCTTGCTGCTAAAGTTCCCATCTTTATCAACACCCACAAACCCAAAATCACAGGACACCAACCAAATGGGTACCAGAGGAACCAGATCGGAGAAAGTAAAGAGGATCTTTCAACAGTTCGATTCAAACAATGACGGTGGTCTCAACCGACACGAAATGGCTGCACTTGTTGTCGCTGTAAACCCTAGAGTCAAATTCAGCGACGAACAAATCAGCGCCATTCTCGACGAAGTCTTCCGTACATACGCCGATTTCATCGATCCCGACAAGGGTCTTACGTACGACGGTCTGTTACGAACCTACGACGACGGCGCAGGTGACGTGGATCGTGATTTTGAAGCATTAAGGCTCGAATTAAAACCCCACAATAATAATAATAACAACAATATTAGTAATAATGGGAATAATAGTAACAATAATATTATTGTTAATGATAATGTTGCTAACAATGAAGTTGAAGAAGAAGCTGAAACGACGTCGTTTGGTGATGCAAAAGTGAAGCTGCCGGTGCAGCAGCGGACGGTGAGGTGGGCGGCGTCACCGAACCACGGGATCGTGTTCGATGACACGTGGAAGCTTGTGGACGATTTGGAGGTTTTGATCAAGAGGTTGAGGACAAAGCAGATGAAGGATTCGAAAGGAAAAGCGGAGAATTCGGATGTGTATTCGGATCCGGGGTGGTCGAGGGAGCTCGGGCCGTCTACAGAGACGTGTAAGCAGATTGTTTGGGACGAAAGTAAGCCGGATTACACGGTTTTCGTTAAGGAGTTAGGCAGTTTGAGGTCTAGAGCTGATGGGGCGAGGTCGCGCGAAGAAGCGTTTGACGGGCATATGGCGATTGGGCGTGTGTTATATGATCAACAGTTGTTTAAGGAAGCATTGGTATGTTTTAAAAGAGCTTGTGAATTGCAGCCTACTGATGTTAGACCGCATTTTCGAGCTGGTAATTGTTATTATGTTGTTGGGAGATATAGTGAGGGTAAAGATGAGTTTGTTTTAGCTTTAGATGCTGCAGAAGGAGGTGGGAATCAATGGGCTTATCTTCTGCCTCAAATTCATGTGAATCTCGGGATTTCACTTGAGGCGGAAGGTATGGTTATAAGTGCGTGTGAGCATTATCGAGAGGCTGCGATTCTCTGTCCGACGCATTTTAGAGCTTTGAAGCTTTTGGGTAGTGCTTTGTTAGGTGTAGGCGAGTATAAAGCGGCTGTTAAAGCGTTAGAAGAAGCGATTTACCTTAAGAACGATTATGCAGATGCGCATTGTGACCTTGCGTCGGCTTTACACGCGATGGGTAATAATGATAATGCGGTTAAGGAGTTCCAGAAGGCGATTGATTTGAAGCCAGGTCATGTTGATGCTTTGTATAATCTTGGTGGGCTTTATATGGATATGGGTCGGTACCAACGGGCTTCTGAGGTTTACGTTCGGGTTTTGGGCTTGTGGCCGAACCATTGGCGGGCCCAGTTGAATAAGGCGGTGTCGTTGTTGGGTGCTGGCGAGACCGATGAAGCTAAAAAGTCTTTAAAAGAAGCTTTGAAGATGACTAGCAGGGTTGAGTTACATGATGCATTATCTCATTTAAAGCAACTTCAGAAGAAGAAATTGAAGGGTAATGGAAACGGGGAGGATTCGTTTATCATAATCGAACCATTGAAGTTCAAAACTTTAGGTGAAAAAACATCATCAAGACAGGAATTGGTAACGGCCCTTGATATTCGATCATTTCAAAGAATCACTCGGTTGTTTAGATGTGATGTTGAGCTTCTCAAGAAGGAAATGAGTGAAACCCACACCCCTTTAAGTTATTCTGGATACGGTGCACCCCAAAAGTCTATACGTAAGCCCGCTTTAGAATGCACTCTTAGAAGATTATTAAGTTTCTTGAAAGCCGAAACTTTTGTAGGGGCGGTCAAGGCTATTAACGTTAAAATCCTCTCGGTTCTAGATGAATCCGAATCTGGAAGGGTGGATTTAGGTATGTTTTTCGCAGTTTTAGCCCCGATTTGTGGTGGTACACCTGATAAACGCAAACGGATTGCGTTTGAATCACTTCTATGGCGACCCATGAATGAAGAAAGAACCGGTGGAAAGATCAAAAAAGCCGACGCATTATCTTACATAAAGTTATTGAGATCAATCTACATTCCTAAGCACCCAATTAGTGAATTTTTAGAGATTCATGGTGAAACGGATGCTTCATTGATCTCGTTACCTGAGTTTCTTGCTATGTTTGATGATCAAGATTGGGGTTTTGGTGTCATGTCCACTTTGTTAAAGCTTGAAAGCGGAGACCGAAACCGCCATGGAAACCACACTTGTTCGGTGTGTAGATACCTGATAATCGGGTCTCGGTTTAAGGAGATGAAGTCAAGATTCAGCCTGTGTAGCCAATGTTATAGTGAAGGAAAAGTGAGTCCTAGTTTTGAGCAAGAAGAGTATAACTTCAAAGAGTATGCTAATGGGAGTGAAGCAGTGAAAGATAAGTGTATGTGGTTTAGTTCAAGTTCACATAATTCTAAAAGTTCATCAGGTACTAATAATTCAAAGTTTTTTGTGTTTTATTGAAAAAAAGAAAAGAAAAGAAATGAATGATGTTGTAATGTTTTATTGTTGTAGCTTTTATACTTGTTTTAAATGTGATGATTGTTTTGTATAATAAATCCTTTTGGGGCTACCTAAGCTTCTTTCTTTTACTATTTATTAGTTGCATAGTTTTTTTTAGCATATTTATATGTTTCAATAAATATTAACCATAAGTGTTGGGGTGGAGACAACTAATTAACTAAAATAGTACTTATGAATGGACATATAATTAAATTTGGTTAGTTGGTATAGTGAATAAAAAGGATTAGGGGCCCATTTTATGGTTGGTCACTTGGTTAGTTGTTGCCATGATTATAACTTTTGCTTTTACCTTTAACCAAACAAGATTGTTTAATCTTAACATCCTGAATAAGGCCATTGTCTCCCATCATTACATCTTTTTCTTCTGATTATATGATTTATTCTGATGTTTGATATCAAATACCAAAATCCAAATCAGTCTTTATGGTTTATTTGGATTTCCAAGTTGTATTTTATGGAAATACAGAATACTTGATAAGGTCTCAAATCATTTCAGTTATATATTGAGATATATTTTATTTTTAATAATAAACCAGAAACTGTCGATATAGCATAGCTTAGGAGTATTGTATATGATGATTAGCACTGTTGATTAGATGTTATTTTTTATTATCTAACCTAACCAAGATTACGAGTATGCGGGTTCTTTAACTACTTTTGGCTATTTTTAACACAGTGGAAATTCTATGACAGTTTATGTAAGGTTTAATTTTAAAGATTTTGTGATAACAAAATAGGGACTTTGACCAAAATTGACATAATGTGACACTTCCATGAAGTAATTGACCCAATTAGGCAAGAACGATTTTATTGATCAAATATACAATTTACAAGTGTTTTCATACTAAGAAATTTTACAAATAGGTTACGTTGAAACTATGCAATTTGAGCTTAAATCCAACCTTATATATTTGAATATTACTAAATGAATACCAATAGTGAATTCTTCCTTTTAACTTTATTCAATGGCTATGGTTATATGGAATCTCTTTTTTATAATTCCAAAATATTAATATTTGATCTAACAACTAGAGGTGTGCATAACTCGGGTTGTTATGGCTCAAAATGAAACTCAAATTTTGGTTTTCTAGTCTTATAAAACAATTGGTTTCTGATTTTGGTTTTCGATTTCATCTAGGTTCGGTTTGGTTATGGGTTGCTTTTCGGTTTTACATTGGGGCTTGAAATGGCTGTACCTAAAACTTTGGATTGAAATGTTTGGTAATTATGTATTAATAGGGGTGCACAAACCGGGTATTTTGAATAACTGGTTTTCGATTATCGAATCAGTTTTGGTTTCTTGTTTTTAGAGTTAGAACCGGTTCAATTCCTGTTATTTAACCAAATAATCATACCTATGTGCCCGGCTCCGGGTAGCGTTCGGTTCCGGTTCTTAAGAAAATAGGGTATTAAAATACCCTATTTTCGGTTTTTTCTATACCCTATATCCGAGTTTTTTAGTACCTAATTTTAGGTTTTTTAATACTTTATTGCGTTTTTACTACCATATTTTCTTGTCTTTTTATTTATTTCTACTAAATATGCATTGTATGATGTAAAAAAATCAAAATAAATGCGTTAACATAAATTTAAAAGACAGATATTAGAATCATGTATTAGATATGGTGGTATAATCTGTTCTGGTTCCGGTTCTTGTCCGATTTCCTGTATTAATCGGTAGATCGTCGTTCAGATATTAAGATCAAAATGCATATCCTATCTATACCCTACGGGTAGGGTCAACTTCGGTATAAAATACCTGGGTATCAACAAACCAGTTTCGGTTCGGTTTTTTATGCACCTATACGTATTAGTGAGTTTAAACAAGAATCAGTTGGCCCAAAATAATGAAATTTGACCACAAATCCAATAACACACATTCACTGATTCACACAAGTGCGCCGCGCTTAAGCATTGGAATTATGTTAGATTCGGTTTTGGAGAGAGACATAACCATAACCAAAACTAAATCGCACTTTTTGGTTTTACAAAATAAAATCAAATCCGTGGTTGTTAGTTTGGGTAACTTATTTTAGCTTTGAAAGTTATTTCGGTTTCGGTTGGATTAATCGATTTTTCATCACATCCCTACTAACAACTATTATTCTGCAGTAAATCACTTTTCATTGTAGATATACAAATAATGGTTGCCAAGTACGATCACACTGTTCACAACTTGGAATTAGAAAATGATAAACATAAGCCTTAAGGTATAAGTAACAACCATGTTATTTTAATTATTAACTATTTATGAAAATATATATTCAGCTAAAACCTTATGTTGATTGATAACACTATAGTTATTATAAAACTATAAAGTGGAAACTATCTATACCCCTACGTGCTATATTTTTTAAAAAAAGAAAAGAAATTATAACACCTTCTTCTGTATTTTTAAAACTTGGTTACAAATATGTGACATTTTCCCTAAAAGAAATTATAACATCTTCTTTTATATTAGTCTTTGTTTTGTATTGAGCCATATGCGATCTAGTAACTTATAAGATATAGTATTTGGGCCTATGGTATGGGCATAGTTCACTACTTCACATTTTCACATCTATAGGCTATAGCCATTTTGTTTGATTAGTTTTTGTGTTTTATTTGCATGGAGTATGCTTTACAAGATTTATAGTGAGTTTTGTGTGATTATATTTTTGAGGTACCCTTTTTTTCAAATGTATAACACGGAAAATATCATAATTATTTATTTGCATAGAGTATGTTTTACAAGATTTATAGTGAGTTTTGTATGATTATATTTCGAGGTACGGTTTGTTTAATGTATAATACGGAAAATATCATGATTATTTGGATCAACAGAATATAAATTTACTATTGAACATTCTGTTTGACAATGGTTTTTAAATTACATAACTAAATCCTCGCTTTGGTCCATGTGGTTTGACACAAATAGGGCTGTAAATGAACCGAATAACCCGAACAAGGTCATGTTCGTGTTTGTTCGTTAAGAAAATAAATGTGTTAATGAACTGTTTATGAACATTTACTAAAAGAGATTTTATGTTCGTGTTCGTTCATTAAGGAAATAAACGTGTTTACGAACGATTCACGAAAACAAATAAATTCGGAGAACGTGATGAAGGCTAAAAGTGGATGACGGAGAGAGCAACGCTAGAATTTGAAGCCCTAATCATGGAACGGATGTCGATAGTATTCGTTGATGTAAACAATGACTATAAAGGAAATGGGAACCATGTATAAACAAGATGGAAACAGGGTAACCTGGTTTAATTATAGGGTAATAAAATGAATAAAAATTTTAAAAAATATAAAAAGTTTAGATAAAATATATAAAAGTACAAAAATCTTTAACCAAAAACACAAACGAATATGAACGAATGCAAATGAACGATTGTTCACGAACACGTTACCAACGTTCACGAACACAATTGAACGAACGAGACCTCTGTTCATGTTCATTCAGTTAACTAATCGAACAGAATTTCTACGAACTTCTCACCATACGTTCACGAATGGTTCGCTGAACGTTCTATTCGTTTAGAGCCCTAATCACACAAATATTTCTTTCAATTCAGAAGTTTTGTTTGTATAATAATTTGATTTTTTATATCAATTAAAGCCCAACTGATTAACCCCATCCATGGCGTGAAATAACCAAAATAGCAATTGGTACTTTCTCAAAACCATATATAAAAATAATACATAAAGCCATCGCCACCACTATTCTTTGATCACCCCCACCTCTTTTGACCACTTGCAAGCAAATTTGAACCAGGTGTGGGGAGTTTACGACTAGAGCAAGATAGGAAAGCAAGTCGGTTTCTTGACCACTAGATCAAACAATGATGTTGGTTTCAAAGTTGTTGCGTGAATGGTGACCGATGAGAGGTTTTCATCCAATTATCAAAAATCCATTGTTAGAAAGAAATACACGAGAGTTGGAGATTGTGGTCTTGACTTACCATTTAGATCGCCTAAGTTTTCAGTAGGAGTTGGAGACAGTAGTGGTTGACAAGAGTTTGGAGGTAATTGCAGGGAGAAAGTAAAGTCTAAGCGTATATGGCACGGAAAGGAAATCCGATGTCATTTTGAAACCGTTTCTCATGATGAGCACGTTGGATCATTTTAACAATTCTGTGCAGATCGCGCCACAACTTTGAGATATTCCTTAACCCCTTTTCCGCTCCAGGTAAAGAGGCAAAATTCGTTATCGGAGTATCCTCTGCCAGCTAACCCAAGCATGCTCTCTAACATCACATACAAGATTCTTTATCTGACCTTTATAACTCTTTACTTCCAAATATTTTCTCACTTGCTTTCCTAAGCTACGTCAAACATTCAAATCAAGGAAAGGAATGAGAAACCTTATCGGAATCGGTTAGTGCGGGAGGAGGGTGTGTAGTACTAGTATTTGTTTGGATTTCAGTGAAAAAGCTTGGAAGCTGATATCAAGGAGTTTCTTGCTTTCTGACCCTAAGTGTACATCATTGGTAGGCTTTCCTCGATGGTTGCAGCCTCTGAAGCACAGAAACGTCCTGGAGCAGCCGTCTCCCGTTCCGGGGACTGCAAGGGGACGGAAACGCGACGGGTACGGCCGGGAAACGTCCCCGGCGGTTAGGAAACGTGGAGGAAACGGGCAGGCGAAGGGGACGGCGAAGAAACGTCCAACCGAAACGTTTCCTGCGTGTTTGTGGTGAAAATCGACAACCCCAATGGCGATCCCCAAACTCTCAAGAACCAAACCCAAATCCAGATCCCCAATTTGGCTCCTTACAGTCACCATCTCCGCAATCGCACTCCTCTACCTCTTCTCATCTAGAAGAGAAAGAAGATAAATTAGGTATTTATGCCAAGGGTTTGATGGGTTAGATTTGAGTGAACTGAAAGTTGGATCCAGGTATGGTGTAGTGCGGTGGTGGAGGTGGTGCGTGCGGTGGTAGTGGTGGTTATGAAGGTGGGTGTTATAGAGATGAAGAGAAGGGGATGGCAGAGAGAGATGAGAGTGAAAGAGAGAGAGAGATTGCAGATTTTCTTTTGTATGCATAAATATAAGTAAATACATATGAAATTGCAGATTATAATACCCCTGCTCTTTCAAATTTATAATTTTTCTGTGTGTTGGGCATTTCAAGTTTATCATTTATTCAATAAAATGATAAATAACTAATTTGAGTTTTTGTGTTACATTATCTTTAATATATATTTATTTTTTTATATGTTTTTATTCCCGTACCCGTCCCGTCCCCGCTTCTTAAATTTTTTAGTTTTGCCGTTTCTCGTGCCCGTCCCCGTACCCCGTTCCCGTACCCGTCCCAGTGCATCATAGGTTGCAGCTTGTTGTGGTATGAAGTATGTCCCAATAAATTGAAGGAGAGTCTCATTCGTTAGCAAAGTTGATAGCCAGACCATCTTGTCTTCTCCAGCTCAATTCAAGCTAGCTCGTACTCTTTTAGGATTCCCTTTTCCTTGTTTTTATGAACCTTCACATAAATTATGAGGCTTACCGAATGAATTGAACATAGTAAAACGTATCCTCACTCCTAATCGCCCCACTATCTACTAGTTGTTTCAAATCAAACTTCTGGCATGTCAAGCATCCTAACTTGTTTTGTACTAGCCGGTATTTCTCAACGAATGGAGCTTTTATAATGAATGCACACTTGGACAAACTGCTTACCATCGCCAGCTACCGCCTTCTCTTGGTCGTCGTCAAGCTAACGCTTGTCAAGAGTTGATATAATTTAGAAAGGGCTTGTAGTGTAAGTGGAGCAGATTGAATACACAGTTGTCAAGTTGAACTAACGTGAAAAATCCCAAATCGGCCTTGAAGAAAGGAACACGTCTTTTTTTACTAAAATGAATATTTGTACTAATTCGGTAATACTAAAATAATATTGTGAGAATAATAATAATAATAATATAATCATATATTTATAAGGTAACACTAAAATAATATTGTGAGAATAATAATATAATCATATATTTATAAAAATGAAAAATGAAAAAGAAGATAAGCTAACTAATGAAACCTGCACCCATATCCTCTTCCGATCGATCTGTTTCTCCACCAAATCTTTCATGGAGACATTGAATCGAACCCTAACGTCTCCTAATCTCACCACCTTCAGGTCACCATCTATTGTATCCGCTAACCGATTGATTCCACCATGCCTTCAATCTCCTCCTCCGGTGCTCCGTCAACGCCGGCGCAACCACGCATTCTTCATCAAAGCCTCAGTTTCTGCCGTTGAACAACAGTCGCAGAAGAAGGTCGCTCTGATCAGAATTGGCACTAGAGGAAGGTACTCGTCACTCATAATCATTGTTTCCTATTTGTTTCTAAATGTATATACTGATCGGTGTGTTTGTTGATTGACATTTGATAAGAAATGGATAAGAAATAGTGAAGTTACTGAGGATTTTGTAGGATATGTTTGTGTTATATGACATGAATTTTGTGTGTTTGATTTGTCTTCATCATGACTGTAGAAGTTGAATCAATAAGCGAATATGTAATTAGCGTTAATTAGCATAAATTGATGATTCTGTGTGTGTAATTCAATAATCTAATCTCAACTAGCGTTAATTAGCATAATTGATGATTGTGTGTGTGTGTGTGTAATTCAGTAACCTAATCTGTAGACAGCGTTGAATAGCATATATTAATGATTCTGTCTGTGTAGTTTGATAATCTAATCTCAAATAGCGTTAATTAGCATAGTTGATGATTGTATGTATGTGTGTGTGTAATTCAGTAAAGTAACCTAATCTGTAATTAGCGTTGATTAGCATAAAATGATGATTGTATTTGTGTGTGTGATAGAGACGGATTCGAGATCCGCGGTCTCCCAAACAAATTAATAACGAAACTGTAAATATAACATAAACTAAAACAAACTTTTTGCCAATTTTTTCTGTTCTCTTTCTTGGAATGAAACTTAGAATTTGAAGGATGAAAATAATCATGCAATCCTAGCTAATCGGAAGTAATGCAAGTTACAAGATAGTGGAAACATGCGTAACTAAACTACTCCTACATGCATGCAAATAAAACGTGCAACACTTGAATATGTTATGGAATCATGGGTCAGGTCGGGTCAAGAGTCGGGTCGTATCAGTGTGTGTGTGTGATTCAGTAACCTAATCTGCAATGATCGTTAATTAGCACATCTGATGATTGTCTGTAATTCAGTAACCTAATCTGCTATGGGCGATAATTAGCATAATCTGATGATTGTGTGTGTGTGTGATTCAGTAACCTAATCTGCAATGAGCGTTAATTAGCACAATCTGATGATTGTGTGTAATTCAGTAACCTAATCTGCAATGGGCGATAATCAGCATAATCTGATGATTGTGTGTGTATGTGTGTGTGTGTAATTCAAGCACATCATACCTTGATTACACTCATGAACGGGAATGCCGATAATAAGCTTAATATGCATCTATTAATTGTTTAATGTGCTGCTGTTATTTGTATCTTTCAAACTCCATGGTCAATAGCTGAATTCATCTCTGTGCATTGAGATTCATGTATCTAATTGATGCTGTTTTGTCTTGATTTATCACTGTCTTATGGGTGAATCGGTTTATGAATCATGTGTGAAACAGTCCATTAGCACTCGCACAAGCATATGAAACGCGCGATAAACTCATTGCTTCAAGTAGTGAGCTGGCAGAAGACGGCGCCATAGAAATTGTGGTGATTAAAACCACAGGTGACAAAATCTTGAGTCAACCTCTTGCAGATATCGGTGGCAAGGGTTTGTTCACTAAAGAAATAGACGAAGCACTTTTAAATAGTGAAATCGACATTGCTGTTCATTCAATGAAAGATGTTCCTACTTACCTACCTGAAAAGACAATTTTGCCCTGCAATCTCCCGCGTGAGGATGTTTGTGATGCGTTTATTTCTCTAAATGCAACTTCATTAGCTGATCTTCCAGCCGGAAGTGTTGTTGGTACAGCATCACTCAGAAGAAAGTCTCAACTGCTTCACCGATATCCATCACTCTCTGTAAGACCAAACCGACATGTAATATGATTCAAAACGCACATCCAAACACCCCCCTAATTGTGATATTGTTTTCAATTGTAGGTGTTGGAAAATTTTAGAGGCAACGTGCAGACTAGATTAAAGAAACTAAATGACGGTGTTGTTGTAGCAACGTTATTAGCATTAGCTGGACTAAAACGGTTAAACATGACTGAACATGTGTCTTCCATTCTTCCTATTGATGACATGCTTCCTGCTGTTGCACAAGGTGCGATTGGAATCGCGTGTCGAGAAGGTGATGATAAGATGGTAAGTTATTTGGTTCATTTCTGGTTTTGTTATCCCAATTCATAAGTAAATGGTCGAAATTGCCACCTTTAAGTAGACGTTACATACTACATGTGGTTGAAATGTGATGACTTTGCAGGCTAATTACATAGCAAAGCTGAACCATGAAGAGACAAGATTAGCAGTTGCATGTGAACGGGCTTTCCTATTAACACTTGACGGATCCTGCAGGACACCCATAGCGGGATACGCTTGTAAAGATGAAGATGGCAACTGCCTCTTCAGAGGATTGGTGGCCTCGCCTGATGGAACGAAAGGTGGTTAAGAAATCTAAAAACAACACATCGTATATGTTTTCGTAAGGCTTGATTGATAACTAATAATCGTTAATTGTTAAATTGCAGTTTTGGAAACTTCTAGAAAAGGATCGTATGCTTCTGAAGATATGATTCTGATGGGGAAGGATGCTGGTGAGGAACTGCTCTCGCGAGCGGGTCCGGGGTTTTTTGATAGTTGAGGTTTTTGAATTCGGATTTGTGTTTGGCTAGCTTCTCGTGAGTTGTTTGGATTTGTTGTATCATTTGTGCAGTTTAAGAATAGATTTTGTTTTGTCTTGTGTAATGTAGATTTGTTGTATCATTCGGGTAATTTAAGAGAATTCCTAGATAAGTTAAGATCTGCTGGTTTGTATTCTTTTTTTTGCAATATGGCTTTTTTTTCAGTTTGGGTTATGTCGCGTCTTCAGTGGGTCAAACGGGTACAAATCTAAAACCTTGGCTAAAACCAGGGGTGCAAACGTGCTGAGCCGATCTCGACTAGGCTCGAGCTCAATTAACTTATGAGAGCTCGAGCTCGGCTCGTTTATTATCTATTATTTAATATATTAAATCAAAATAATATAAATAACAGGCTTGTTTAGGCTCGCGATCACGATAAGTGAAGCTCGGGCTCGGGTTCATTTACCAAACAAGCTTATAAGGGGTAAACTTTATTGAATATTAATAAAACCTAGTATTATACTAACGCTCAATAAGCCTCAACGAGCCTGCCGAGCTTCACATGCCAGGCTCGTGATCGATAAATAAACAAGCTTTATTTTAGGCTCAAACTCGGCTCGGGCTTGATAAGGCTCGGCTTGTTTCGAGCCGATCAGCTAGTTAGCTCGCGAGCCGCTTGGCTCGTTTGCACCCCTAACTAAAATTGAAGGGGTCCTCGTGCTTACATCATTTAGATCATATTCCTAATACAATAACTGATTTGAGTAGTAAATAGTAAACAGTGTACAAGTGCCATAATACCTGGCAAGACGGATTGGGGCGGGTTGGGTGGGTAATGGGTCAAAATGGGTTCTAAGTAAAATGAGTTTGGAGTGCCATTTTAAAAAGACACCAATATGGTTCAGGTTATAACATGTTCTAACAGGGGTTCAGTCTGAAGTGTGTCGTTTTAGGAAAAGAGTATCAAATTGGTTCGCGGACTATATCTTTATAGGGCGGCTGGTGGCTACAGATGGAAGTGACAAAAGACTTGTTTTTATAGCTATTTATATTGTATTAGCGTTTTGAGATGAAGATACTACCCAAACCGACCCATTCATAAGTAGATTTTTCTAAATTGCAAGACACCGACACCCGAGAAACCACACGGTCCATAATTCCCCAAGAAGGCCAGTAGCACCTTGGGCTGGAGCTAGAGCTTCGGGCTCGTCAAAGAAGATGACATATCGATGGCTCCACCGGCCTGTAAATCAGCCCATTCTCATGTTTGTGGACATTTTAAGACACTAAGAAAGAATGATGGCACGTTATAATGGTAAGGATTTGACAACTTATCTTCTGAAATATGTTGAGAATCAAACAAAAATTTAATTGATATGATATACATTCCCGGTACCAGGAGGATCATCGTAAAGAACAACACTGGAAGCCTCGTTGCCCGCGGTAGAGCACAACTGGTCGTGAAGGGACTGACGGTGGCGGTGGGTACTGGTAATGGTGCCGCTATGGAGGAAGCGGCGGGCAGGTTGTAGTGTCAGTGACAGGGGTGGGCAGTAGCGACGGTGAGTGGGTGATGGTGATAAACAATGATTTGGGTCAATGTTTTAAAAAACCGGATTTTAAATCGTATCGGGTTAGGGTCAGAAATGGTTCAACCGAGTTGACCAATTAACCCTATAAATCCATAAAATACAACTTTCCTTAAAAAAGTAATTGCAAACTACATTATTTCATAATAAAAAAATATTCTAAAAGTTAATCCATTAATCGAAAAATTCACTATTGATACCTTTTAAGGCGCTAAGTTTTGTTAAGAAGGTAAATTGTTATCTTTTTGTGCCCATAAAAGATTAGAAGTCTAAATTTTAACCTTTAACTCGGTACCGGTATACCGGTTTAAACCGGCATAACCCAATTCACCGGTGGTACAACTTCTTTGTCGTTCTCTCAGTTTACCGGTATGATTCGTGCTGGCCAAGACTCCGGCATCCGGTTTAACCGGCCGGTATAAACCGGTTTTTTAAACATTGATTTGGGTGCTCATCCATTTGGACCCGTTTTAAATTAACAAGTTTTATATAAATGATCTATTTTAACATGTCGTATAAGTTGAGTCTAGGGGTGTTCAAAATTCAATTCGGATTCGAAAAAATCGGAAATTCGACTCGATTCAAATTTGATTATCAAGGTTCGAATTCGAGTTGTTTTGTATTGAATTCCGGTATTCGAATACAAATTTATGATTTTCAATTCGATTCGATTCAAAATTCTAATTCAATTTATATAAAAAAATAATATATATACACACACACACACATCTAACTTCTAAACTTGGTCAAAGTATGAATTATATCTATAAACGGTAAGTTTATTATTTATAACACTAGTAGTCAAACCGTGTGCAAACACGGATGGTTCTTAGAAAATTTACATACCACAGTTTATTAAACGAATGAATGTTTCCATATTAGACGTTCCATTAATCGTGAATTGAATTGATTCGTTAATCACAATATATAACAACTTTATAACCAGAATAACTACATACAAGGAAAACATTTTATACATATACACTACAAAAATACATCTAAGGCAATGTTGTTTATTGTTCTGGTGGACTCGGTTCATCAAACCTTATTGGGGGATCAAATCCTGATCAAACTACAATTTAACATTAGATTTAGACTGAGAAGAAGGATCTCCACTGTAATAAAATAGAACATAATACAAACAGGGACTTTAGCAAGCAGCTAAACAACCCTAATACTCGCACAACAGTACAACATGCCAAAAAACTAACAAAGACTAAGTTCTTGAACCTACTCCAATTGTCAAGACTATAAACCAAGAACTTGAATCAACTTGAAGTTGTTCATTCCTCTGAGTAAATCATTAGGTAACTATTCTTCTTCAATCTTTCTTTCCACTATACACATAAACACCAAACTGTTGGAATCTCAAAAATCTACATTTCCAAATGCTATTTATGACTGCAAAATTGTTAGCCATGGCTGAATGTAGCATCCAATTGCTTTACAGGAGTTTGCCCCTTCGAGGCACTCCAATCTCTCAAGCATTAACTCTTGCAGCAAACCGAAGAGAACAAGTTACTCGTTAATGGAGCTAGATGCTAGAGAAACATTTACCACCAGAAAAGCCTTGGAATCACCACCTAAGCAAGGCTAGTCAGTTTCAAAACCAAATGCAATGTCATTAGAAGCTTTTAAATAGATAGCATAAAGACAAATTTAATCGTAGTTCATAGATATTAGATGAGCACATGAAAAAGATATGTAAGTTTTGAGTTCCTCAAAGGTACATGTTCTTCCATTTTTGCTTAACGATGAAAAACTTTTGTTGATGGCTTGAGTTTCTATCAAACGATCCCTGGTTGACCCACTTTTGGAAAGACGTTCACTACCCGCAAGATCATTAAGTTTAAGAACGTCGTGCACTTGTTGCTCTATGCTCTACAACATGAATCAAGGCTCCATCATTAGCCAACACAGTTATCAAGATAATATAAAGGAGCAAATGAAATTCCCCTTACCTCATTAACACATGTTATCCTCAAGTGAACACTAAATGGATTCTTGATTGTTGTCCATTTATTTGAGTCATACCAACAGATCTAAAGATGAAAAAGATATTGTATCTATGTTATGTTAGGTTGAACAGGTCATATGTAAAATAAAAATGTTCAGTTTAAAATGAAACGGGTCAAATAGGTTGATGCAACATATAGATCAACCAATTAACCCAAACACACATAATTCTAAATGTTATCTGAATCGATTCAAATAAAGTTTTAAACCCGATTAAATAATCTAAACAAACATGCACGTAGAAGAAACACCAAAAAAGTGCAGTCATATTATCTGCTAGACACACTATCTTATATATATAAGCTAAAATTGTTAGATATTTTAGTGTAATCGGATAACTTGGTGACCAAAGGGAATTATGATGTACATCGAACAAGTTAGGAGGTGCGGGAGTGTACGCTTGTTCAAGTTGTTATAATTCCAAGGGGGCAATGCCCCTGGCTGGGTTTCAAGGGGCTTGTTTCATAGAAAATGCCCTAGAAAATTTGTTTTTATTAAACTCGTTACAATTTTATAGATAAAAATTAAGACGGCAATTTAATTAAATTCGAAATTTGAATTAAAACCGCCGATAACTGCCAACTGGCAGTTATCTGGGAATCATCTCCAAAATTCGGGAGGGTATTTTTTTTGGTCGTACGGGTTCATACGAATTCCTCACAAAACGCATACTGTTGTTCTTCTCCAAAAAAATAAGAGTTGTATCCGATTGAATTATTCGGTGAAACCACCGAAAAATTTGATCCGAGAGCGACTACACGCCTCTCTGATCATCCGGTTTCAAAAATTCCCAACAAAAATTTCACATGTTATATATAATACCTAATTAGTTTTGTTAATTCTCTCTAAAAATACACATACAAACATAAAATATAGATAGCTAAAAAGATCCGGTCTTAAAAATAATATTAATGAAGCCCACCAAAATAACCTATCATCTGTAATCAAGCATGCTCAATTGCAAATAACATATCATCTGTAATCAAGCATGCTCAATTTCAACTCATCAATACCCAAAAAAAAACATAACCTCATCTTCTTTCTTCTCGTCTTCCTCCGGTTCCTCGCTGGCGGCGTCAACGGCGAGGATTCCGGTGTCATCTTCGTCGGAATCAGTAGTGAAAGCTTGGTCTGGATTTGAGAGAGAGGTATTGAAAGTAGAGATTTGGCCGGACTTTGAAAGATGGAGGCAGATTTCATTTTGAATTTACCCATCAACTTTATATTTTAATTGCATTTTAAAAGTATTTAAATTAGTGATTTATGAATGCAATAATTAGATAAGAAATGAGTTGTTGGACAATCAGCATTGTGATGTCATGCTTATCTCTTCTTTATTGATAGGGAAAACTAACAAACCTAAGGTTATTTGGTGTGGGTGACGGGCCTCCCTGGAGGATGACCCACCATGTCAGCGCCACGTCAGAGTCCTTGGAGGACGCCATTCCAAGGATGAAACCAAGGGAAATGGGTGACGACCCGACCCACCACCTCCTCCCCTACAAAAACCGCCACACTTTCTCTCCACCTTCCCAACACCACCGCCGCCGCCACCACCACCACCACTTCTTCACTTTCCGACACAATTCTCTCTCCACCTCCCCAAACACCACCACCACCTCTTCACTTTCCGGCACACTTCTCTCTCCACCTCCCCAAACACCACCACCGCCGCCACCACCACCACCTCTTCACTTTCCGGCAGACAACATGCCCTGATTTTACATTAAGCAAATTTTGCGGGAGTTTTCACTGACCTTTGACATTAGATGGCGAGTCCCTATGAAACACAACTTTGCCATTATTTACAGCAATCACCGAACAATTCTTAGAAAGCTTTCGAGTACAATACTTTGCAACCGAAGCTGATGATTTCATGGCATGATGTGTTCTCGCAGTCCCAACGATAATCTCATCAGCACCATAAGATTTCACCTCTCTAACAATAATCTTCCTCACTGAATCACCTCTACAGATCTTCAACTTAAATCCACCTGCAAGCAAACAAACAAAACACATTCAATTTCCATCAACAAACCCCCCAAATTAAACCACCACCTCTTCATTTATCAGTTTTATATCCACTCGGCCCGTTTTCAACGTCTCCTAGGGGACCCCCGTGACGACGACGACCGACCACCGAGGCGGTGTTGGGGGCGTCGCCGGGCCAGGCCGGGCCTGGACGACCCCCCACACCGAGTGGCCTAATGACAAATACCACATACTATTTATATCTAAATTTTTACTTAACTTAAACCGCTACCAAAAATCAACATGTTTCTAAGTTTTGGTGTTTTGACATATCATAGTTAATTAATTTTGTAGATATTGTATTTTATATTAAATATACTTAGTTTGCAGTAGTTTTAAACAATGAACATAAAACAATTTATTGTTTACGGTGAATTTGAATTTAATCAAATTTTTTCGAATTTTGAGTTTCAAATATGAATCGAATCGAATACGAATTCAGGTAAAAAAATAAATATTTGAAAAATTCTATTCGACGAATTTGAAAATTCGTTATTTCGATTCGATAAACATCTTAGTTGAATCGCACAATTGAACATGAATACAAGTTTTCTATTACTTAAATCAACCCAATTCTTAAACAAAGACAAAATATATGCGTGTAGTATTTAAAAAGATAAAATAGTATTTTAAGAGCATTTACATCCAACTCTTCAAATTATGTGAAGGGGTTGTAAGTAGAGGTTAGAGAAAATGTTACTGTTTATACGTAAATTTGAGAGACACGTTCACCCTTTATATTTTTTTAATATATTTTGAAAGTGGTTGTGAGTGGAAGAAAAAGAAACTATAACAATAAAGGTATTAGAAAATATTATATAATTAGAAAAAAGAGATTTTATACAACATATACGGTACAATACAAAAACAGGGGATGGATGTGAATACTCTAAAGGTATGTTTGTGAGAAATTAAAAGAAGACAGTAGGCAGTCCGTAAGGTGTGCAATATCATAAACACAGACACGTTTTAATCCTTGGATATTTGAAGATGAAGTGGATCTAGCGAGATCATCACGATCTTTGTTTTTAGTTGCGGCGCAGAACATGTCTTGTTCGCATGGTAATAACACTATGTTTGGCTTATCTACAATTTTGCTTTTCAAATAAAACTTTGCAATATGTCGTGTGCGGTTTGAATCGTTCGAATAACACATTTGAATGTGCTTAATGAATAATGAATAGAGTGGATAAAGTTCACCCAAAACACTTGCTTGTGTAAACTTAATATACATAGCCGTTCCTAGAGAAACACTACAAATATTATTTTGTAAATTTTGAAACCAATTGTGAAGTATTCTTAACGAGTTTGTTGCAAGAAAAGGTTTACAAAAATGCATGTCGGTCCTAATAGAACAAATCTGTTTGGGTCGGAGCCGAAATGTTGGGCTCGATAGGTCAAGTCTGCTACTACATAATGCATATTTATATATTGTAAACGTTTAGAACGTGTATGTACATCGGGTCGACTTTTTATTGTATTTGTGTGTAGCGAACTAATATCATTCATGCTAAATGGTAATTTTTATTCATTTATTCTAGTCATGTGTTGCATATTTTGGTTATATGTATATATCTATAATCTATAAATTATAATAAACAAACCTATCTTATGCAGTGATGGAAAAAGAAAAATTTAGAGGTATCTCAAAAAACTTTTACATAGACCCGTTCCTGAGAAATCGAGCCCTCCCCTCCCCCCTTCCTGTGTAGCTAGTAAAAATGGGCCCTTAAATTTTTTTCTTTAACCTATGGTCATCTTTGAGAATTTAAGAGCCCTTTAGAGCCCCTGTGTATTACATGGGACACGGGTTGAATAAAAAAATATTAAACGGTTAGTAATAAGATTTAGAAATTATAATATAATATTTTAAGATAAGATATAACTGAAATTATGTATTATTTAGGTATATATACGTTTAGTGTGAATGTTTGTATAATATTTCTTTACATTTAGTCCTTTTATTAAATCACATATATTTAAAAAGAACTATTTCAATGTTTCTTTCTGTATTATTTTCATTTTTAACATTTTCTGTTGTTTAAAAAGAAAAAAGTTAACTACAGTTTGTGAAACTTGTAGGCACATATCGTTTTTAAGGAACCTTTAGTTCATGTAAATATACATAAAGAAAATGAAAACAAAAATAAAACAAATAAGTAATGGTTAAAATAAGTTAAATAAAACAAAATCGTTAAATATTAATTGAAGAATTTTTGGAATGACGAATTTCTTGTATTAGGCTATCACACTTTTCAAATTGGAGAGTTACGTTGCTTCACTCCGGCCTGACTATGTTGTCTTAACCGGGCCCACGCTGGCTTCAGAGTTTGGCTTGGGCGTTCCCCCGGAAAACCATATCGCCGGCTGACACTTGACAATCGTTGTGCCACCGCTAGAGCAGAGCTCTCTGGCGTAACACACGATGAGATGAAAACCCGGGTGGGCTCAGGATAGAGTCTGACATCTCTACAAGGAGGCTAGGCTCTATTAATCTTTGCCATATCTACCAAAGTAACACAAGTGGAAATTAAACTTGAGTCTCCATTGAAGAACCAAACCTCTCAACATTCATTATCCCAATACTTATTATAAATATATATATAGGGTAGGGATCAAGAGTGAACAACTCTCTAAGAGTGAACTGTGCGAACTGATCCAGACAGTTGATTTCAATCATCTTGAACATTTTAATAGGGGCATGATTGTAATTAATAATAAATGTTTTTAAATTAAAAATTAAAGTAAATGGTATATTGGTAAATGAACATAGGGCAAATCTATTTGAATAAGGAAACCCAACTGTTTCCATATTGTCTTCCCGCAATTCAATCCCACTTCTCCCCAAATCGCGAACTGATTATGATTTGAAGAAATCAGAAACCATAATAACTTCCTCTCATCCGTATCAATTCAAACCACATTATCGGCGTTTCTGTTTTGCGATATTGTGTAGAAGGAAGCCTAGATTTAGGGGCAACGGTCGATAAGCGTCTGTGATTAAATCAAGCGCTGAATCAAGATAATTGTAGTTGTTGAAGTAGTATATTTGATGATTTTCGTGTGTTTGTGTGTATGTTAGTATCCGGCTACATTAATTTAACCTCGAATCGTTGTTTAGGGTTTTCATAATTGCGAACAGTAGCGATTTGTGCACTTTGAAATTTTAGGGTTTAGTTATGTGTTTTCCGTAGTTTGTCTGAGTAATTTAAAAGAATGCTGAACACCAAAAAGCATAACTTGGTGAGAATGTTGGTTGTTATATGTTTTCTGGAGTCGTTGATTTATGCGGATAGTTAGTTAATTGTTATAATACACATGTGGATTATGTTTTTGTTTAAAGGTTTGAGTTCCTTAAAAACATTAGTTGTTATTTAATTATGTTCTTGTTTAGGAGGTATACTTAGGTTCCCAGGATTGAACACATTTTTATGTTGGTGGTATGTGGTTTAGCTAGCACCTCGATTTAGAAAAACGTTTTGTCCATTGTAATCACAACTGAAAGTTCTTTATTACGGCGTATTAAAGTTTTTGTAGTTAACATGTGTATAAGTTGATGCAATAAGATTTTGTTGTATTTTACAAATGTGTGTATCATGGTTTAAGAAGTCTATTTTTTATGTATTGATTGCCTAAAAATGTATTTGAGTATGGTACAAAGTGTCACTAGGTTGTAAATGTTCTTACGAAGGAAAAGACTGGTACATTTGTGTACTACATTATATAGTTATAAGTACCCATCCTATTACATATGTGTATTGCAGTATTTTTAGAATTGTTCAGTTGTGATACATATGTGTATTTTTTGAGTTCATTATGAAAAAATATTAATTAATATCGTTCTGTCATATTAACTTTGTTTATTTTTGGCAGTGGAAAACTGAGTTCCCTTTGTGAAACAAAAGTAGAATCGCTATGAGGAAACGTAAGTTGTTAATCGAAAAATGAAATAAATGTTCCGACAACTAAATTACTACTTCGTTGATATTATTGTGTTAATCGTATAGGTACGAAGCGAAAGAATTGCACGTTTAAAAGCTAGTAGATTTAGTAATACTATTGACGATCCAATTCGGTTTTCAGATGAGGACGAAGAAAACGACCAAGTGGAAACAGGTGAGTATAAATTTTAGATGATGATTATATTGTTTTCTTAAATATAGAGTATTAGTTAAACAATACTCTTAATTAATATCCCAATTTCTTTTTATCTGTATGTATATATGATTTAAACGCAGGATTCGAGGGTGAACAATCGGATGAAATGAAACCAAAAATAAGGGATTCGGAGGGCAATGGGAGGAAAAAAAGTAAAGCAAGAAAGAAGAAAAAAAGAGAAAGAACTAAAACTTTAAAAGTTCCTTTCACAGACGATGAAGAAGGTATGTTTGTTTGTTTTTGTATCATTATTTGTTTTTTGAAGTAGCCTTATTTATGAAAGAAAAAATAAAAAGGGAAGATAAACAACAAATGACATGTAAAATATTCGGCTTATTATAGATGTTAAAGATAGTCCGTCGAAACATTCAGTGGTTGAACAGTAAGGAAAACCGGGGGAAAAGTGATAAAAAATCAATAGGTATGGTTGTGTACCCCTAAAAATGTATGTTTCCAATGGTTTGAAAATATGCAAAATTGTACACCTTGAAATGTTGTTTCCCCAGACGGTATAAAGATTGATAGACACACCAAACTTGGAAGAAAACGTGTAGATGAAGCTGAAAATGTGTAGATGAAGCTGATAACCGTGCAAATGTTGAATCCGATGGTAAGACTTGAATTGCTCATTTGTATGGGTGTGTATTATTATTTTGAATTGCTTATTATTTTTTTTGTAATAGGGAATGATACAAATACAAAGAAGGGCGGTGAGGATGTTGAGCGGAATGACGTTACTGACGGAAGTGAAGAAACTGAAGGTACAATTTTAATCAAGCTTCTAAATAGTGTGCCAAAAAATCATTATGTGTTTAATCGTATATTATGTTGATAATGAAACAGCTGAGCTTTTGGTTACGAAAAAGGCGACCCAAAAGAAACAGAATAAAAAGAATACACAAAGAAAAAAACGTGTAAAAGTTGAAGATGGTTTGTTTGGCATCAGGGTTAGAACGTCGCCCAACAAACTTTATGAAGCAATACGGGTAATGAAGAAATGGCAGAAAGGGATGGTGATAGATATTGGGTTGGTAAGTTGTTGGAGTTTCATGTCAGCGATGTTACAGCCCATCTCGGGCATTTTGTTATTGATAAGCTGGACACGAAGAACATGAGTATCGTTTTGGGAGAACGACAAATTAGGGTCGACATAGAGTCTGTTAAAAAGATATTAGGTGTCCCAAGCGGTAGTATAAAGGTTTCAAAGGTGAACAAAGATGAAGCAGGACATCCTATGAAGGAGAAATGGGTTTCTAGGTTTGATAAGCTACCGATTAGTTGTAAGAATATAGTTGACAAGATTCGGACAGATGAATATGAGGATAAGGAAATGTTCAAATTCGACTTTGTGCTGTTGTTCATATCAACGATGATTGGATGCACTAAAAATGGTAGTGTTATGTACAATTTGTTGGATTTGTTTAACCATGAGAAGGAGTTCAAGGGGCATGATTGGTGTCAATTTGTGTTGGACGCCGTGAAGAAGTGTAAAGACGATTGGGTAAGGTGTGACCCGGATGTGTACTTCAGAGGGCCTCTAACCCATCTGGTGGTATGTATTAAACACTCAAAGTATTATATTTTTTCACAATCTTCACAGTTTACTTTTAGCACACACGTGTTGTATGGGAAAATACACAAGTGCCCTACGTTTAAGTGTCAAAAAAACATATGTTTTTTTGTTTATTTCTGTATCATTTGTTTTTATTTTAATTGTATTTGTTTACGTATTTGATTATAACAGTTGTTGTATTATGAGTCAACACGATGTCCTGGGTTCGACCGTGAACGTAGGGAAGCTCCTCTGAGATTTTGGACACATGATTTGATGAACCAAAGGAAGGAGCAGGAGTTGAAAAATGGAGGTTTTGGGCTGGGAGATTTATAAGAATTATATGATGTGGAAGATGATGATCAATAGTGAGGAAGGGCCGGCTGACATTGCCAAGGATGATTGCGTGAAAAAAAATAAATGCACAAGATACGTCGTCGGTAGAGGTATGATCATGTTAACAGTTTGGTTTTTCCTACGTTGAAAATAATGTTGCGACATGGGGTTATCGTTAATTTATGTATATATTTAGTTATTTTAATTTTTTGTAATACGCAGTTGAGTGGTGCACGCATATTGTCTATATGCGATGAAATTGAGAGTTTTAAACTACAGTTAGAGGATTGAATAAAAGAGCATATATCGCAATACCCGTCGCATCAGTCGGTTATACCAATTTTAGAAAGGTACAAAAAAATTTTCAACAAACCAGCTATTGGTGAGACGCGAGAAAAGGAATACTATGCGAGTCCATGTATGAAAGGAGCAGGTAAAGATAAAGACGTATTTTACTTTTTATATGTTTTATGTTTTACGTATGATTTTAGTCTACACATCAATAAACATGTTTACTATACATGTATGTAGGTGCGGAGGACAATAAGGGAAAAGCAAAGTGTGCCAGTTTGCAAGAAATGCTTAGAAATAATGTCACAACACCACACATCGCTTCGCCAACAACAAAGATTTTTATGAAATCAGCAGAAGTGATTGAGGACTACATTTCTGGTGCATATAAGACCCAAAGGTTAGACGAAATTATGTCGTTTAGCCTTGGAATGACACAGGATGAATGTACCGCTGAACATAATGCGCCAGTGAATGTCGAGCAAGAAATAAATGTTGCTGAGGTTGTTCAATCCGTCGGTAAGGGGAAAAGGAGAAAGATCGGCTCGAAGTATGTCCAATCACCATTTTTGGTGCGAGCTGTGAGTATCAACAGTTGGTTGAGCAAGAAAGAAAATATGCTGTGGAAATATTTGTCTATTTTTGCCGATGACAAGATGTAAGATTTATCAATAATATTATATTATTTTTTTTTGGTATTTAGAATGTTGTTGTCATTTGGAAAAGTAATGTCAATGAACAGGATAGCAAGACCGAAGAACAAAAAGGTGACCGAAGGGTCGATGAAACACCGTGATGAAAAAGAAGTCGCGGAGTAGAAGCAACAAACACGTAAGAAATCTTCCCGAAATAACTCTTGTTTAGATGTGTGTGTATATATATGTATATATGAACAATATACGGCCATGCATATTCTAGATAATACCCATTAGACCTATCATATATATGGTTGTTTAATCATACCAGTTAACACGTGTGTACTGAAAGTAGTTATATATAAGGATAAAAACATGCACCTGTGTACTACATAAAAAAGTTTGGTTAAGAATAACATTATATATAGGTGAAATGTGAATATGAAAATATAATCACATCTGAATCCACATGTGCATTAGTGGATTACTTGATTGGCTATCCTTGCCGTTCAATAAAGATTTTTCGAATGTAATAAAGTGTTGTTGGCGAGTAAATGTCTGTATAGTGAAATTAATTTTGTACTGTATGTTAATTTATAATATGTTGTTGAAACAGACGATTTGTATTTGAAACCGTGACGGGGGTTGCACTATACCATTTCTAAATGAAGGATTTGCAGCCAAGTCAATGGATTAATAGTGGGTCCATTAATTGTTTAGCGTCAATGCTTAACCAAGAAGAGAATCATAGAACTTCCGGGGAAAATATTTTTGAGGGAGATGATAAAGTTAAAGGCTCAAAGCCGCGCTTTGTTTTGCCATACAGAATGTTTTGTAAGTTAATCCCCGTTAATATAAAAAAATGTGTGTATTTTTATTGAATTTAGAAATTATAGTTTGAGTGTTATTAACTAGATGGATTGTTTTTTTTTTTGTACAGATGGAGGATGTGTTACATAATGTAAGGTATGGAGATGTACTACGGGTTGAAAAATTAAGAAGTTCTTTACTACACGTGGTAGAATTAAAGACCATATTTGTTGACTTTGTCCACTTATTGCGTAGTCTGATTCCCAATTCTTGAAAAGGGACATTTTATCTTGTCTGTTTTGATCTTGAGACGGCATCGATAACGGTGATTGACAATACGGCTGCATCAGAAAGCCCAGTTCAACTGATAAATGATGAAAATTATTTCAAGAAAAGCACTCCGTACAAAGTTGTAAAACACTTCTAGATACAATTGATTTTATTTTAGTTTTGGCTTTTGATAGTATATAATTCAATTTAATCTTGTAACTTCGGTTGCAGAAGGACATTTTCACAAGGTATTTGAAACTGATGAAACACCCAAAAGCAATACAAATTGATAATGCATGCCGGAAATGTTAGAAGTTGAGTGGAAGACCGTAGGCAACACTGTCGAATGTGGTGTATTTGTTATGCGCCACATGGAGACTTGGTATGGAGCCACGGCCGAAAAATGGGATTGTGGATTCCCATTAGAACCTGGTCAGAAAAAAGCAACATTGACAAGGTTGCGTAAGAAATACGCGTTAAAGTTGGTGACGTTTGATGCAAACATTCACTGGGACCGGATACTAGAGGAAGGAGAACAGTTTGAAAAGACATTTTATTTCAGTAATTGTTGGAGCTGTTGGTTTTTTCATGGAACATGATGAAACAATTTGTGGTTCGGGTTGGGGATAGTTGGTTCTTTGATGGAATTTGTTGAAACATATAACTGTGTAGACATATAACTTTGTAGACCTTGTGTGTGTGTTTGTTGATGAACTTTTGATGGAACCTTTGATGGAACTTGTTGATGGAACTTGAAACGTATTACATGTGTGTACTATATTATTTCAGTAACAAGATTCTAGATGGTGCATATGTGTACTACATTACTATATAATTGTCCAGTTATGTATTACGTGTGTGTAGTATAGTATTACAGACCACCTCATGGTGGTGCATATGTGTATTTCAGTTTAGTGTAATTGTCCAGTTAGGTACTAGTACACAAAAAATAGGAAAGTGGCCATATCAACGATAAAGGTATTAAAAAAGAAAACTTTAATCCTAGACAACTGGTGTTTTGTTTATCAATTTATGCAATAAATGTGGGTACTACTGAATTAAGTGGTATTCACTAGATGTGCACAAGTGCATATTAAATGAACATTTTCAACAAAAAAGCCTGATGTATGTAATTTGAGGTTCACTTGTATAATATATGAAATTGTGGAGTCAAAATTGATGTTAATGCGACAATGTTTAACCAATATCCAACTCAAAGTCTTACCAAATACATTTTCAAAAAATCTAATAAAGTTGCAACTGAAAACATAATGTACCAGTTGCATCAAACGAAAATTTTGTTATGGATCATATAGTTAAAGTTAAAACATAGTGTCATCATCTCCGCTCTCGTGCACTTGCACTTCAGTTCCACTATCGGTGCAGTCTTATACTCGTTTGGTTCATCATCTTCTTCTGTAGACGAATCGTCCTTTGTGATGTTGCCTTTTTTCAGTGGGCAATTTCTTTTATCATGCATTCTCACCCTCTTGCCACAATAATTGCATTTTCTTCTATGTTTTTTGCATTGTTTTAATGCTTTCTCGCGAGGACCAATTGGACGTTTATGCTTTCCACATCCTTTGTTGCGTATTTTCTTTGGTGTGGTGCATGATACTTCTTCTGGTTCAGTATGATCAAGAATTTCCTGGTAAACGACAAACTTTTTTTGAAGTTCCGGATCCGATGGAACATCGCTAAAAACCTTATCTTTCAACAGCTGTACTTGCTCATCTAGTTCCTGTAATTTATCAATCCTACCACGCGCTCTCTCTAGACACATTTCCATATTGTCAAGTATCCTACGCCAAATTCTTCCACTACGACTCTGATCTACAGATAACTTATTTTCAACGCTATATACACTAGAAGACAAAGCGTCTCTCCTCCATCTTGGGTGAATATACCGTCCCGGAATGTTATGTACGTTATGGTGCCCAAAAACGCATAAGATATGAAGGCATAGATATCCGTTTCTAGTATAACCCATGCATTCACACGAAACGAAGACATCTTGTTTGTTAAAGGTGACCTGTAATATAATGATACAAAATGGATAAATTAGGGGATATGTTCAGAATAATGCACACCTATGTTTTAAGATAAGAAAACACACTTTGAATGTAAAAACCAACCGTGAACTCGTTTATAACTTCTTTCATGTGGTCTTGGTGAGCTATCACAAAGCTGCTTATACCTTCAGATACACATCGTTCAGCAATATAACAATTTTCCTTGCCGTTCAATATTTCCTTTTGAACATCAAAAAAAATTCTACGTGTATAGATATCATTTGCATGCCGTTCAATTGTGACAACTGTCACTTTTGGATAATTTTTGTGCAATTAAACAGTAAAGTATGTGATATAAATATGTGTTTTGAATGACTGAACTGCTTGAATTGCATGACATCAATCTAGAAAGTGCACTGAATATGTTATATGATGCACATTATTTGTTTAGTGGTTGCCATTTAAAAACTGCTTGAAACAGTGCATCGGAAACGACTATTAAACTAGCTGCGGCAGCACAGTGTCGGTACGCAGTTAAACTGCAGATTTAGGACCTAGATGAGAGTCCAATGCAAACTATATATTAAACCCTATGTGGGGAAAGCAAGTATTAATGCTAACACTCTCCTAAAACAACACGTGCACTGAAAACTGCCTGAACTATACACTAAACAGCAATTCAGCAAAATCCAACAATACACAGCAAAAATTCAGCAAATACAAGCTCATGTAAGATGTAGAAATATTGTTAAACATCCTGCATTGCTTAAAATACATTGAAAGTATTATTTGGCACAAAAACATATGATATCACATAAGTCTTGAAAGTTAACGTTTTAACGAACCGACAACGAAATGAACACCCGGACACAATCTGAAACATCATATGAACTAGTTAACAATATTTTTACATCGTATAACTAGTTAAAAGCATTAAACACATTGTCTTGATGTAAAATCCCAAAAACCCCTACAAGTTGCTTAAACCTTTGTTTAAGGACCCTTTAAAGAACCGAGCACCCGTTAAGCAACCGAACACGAACTAGACATAAAATATAAACTAGTTAATATTATTTAACAATATTAAGCTATTACATGGCATTTTATACCTTAAAATACATTAAAACCCTTAATACATAAATACCCCTAACTAAACACCTAATATCCTAACTAAATAACTAACTAAGAATTAAAACCTAGTTAATTAACACCATCATCAACATGGACGACCACTTAAGGGGACCCACTAGCCACAAACATCTTTGTTCCCTTGTCCCCAACATGTTGGAAATGAAAAAGAATTGCATGGAGGATGTTATGTCCACTTATCAACATAAGAAGACCATCTCTTTTTCACTTAACCATTTATCAAAAATCAACAACATAACCACTTCTTCTTCCCTTCAAACTCACGGCCACTTTGCCATCATTGTCACTTCCATTTTCAAGCAACTTTCAAGGCATTCTAAGGGGATCCAAGGGTGTATCAAGCATAGTTAGGAAGGTGACAAGTCTTGGAAGTGGAAGGACCTCTCTTGGGAGCTTTTATCCACCTACTTTGCATCATCTTCTTCAAGTGTTCATCTTGCCACTTCCCTAGCCACAAGAGCTAGTAGTGAGCCTTCTAGTCTTTCATTTGATATCTTGTTACTAGTATTTTGATAATATAAAGGTTACACCATGCAAAGTTATCAACTTAAAAAGATGAACATAAGAACAAGTAACATAATCTAAAGGAAACAAAGCCATCTTGAAGATGTAATAAAAATGTAGATGTTTATTTTGTGCTATGGATCATATCCATCATATGTGAACTTGTTAGTTGATGATTAAAAACATGATCTAACAAGCATACACATGGATCTTACGAGATCCATGATCAAAGAAGTGATGAACATGATATATATAATAAATGGACTTTTTAAAGTGGATAAAATGGTTTGTAAGATTCTTGAAATGTTGGATGATCATATGGTTAAAAATAATAAAGAGCTTGATGAATATGTTTTAACATAATGGATAATCTTGAAAATGTCATTAAAGTGACTAGTAATGTTTTTCTAAAAATATATATAAGTAAGTTGTTAAAAATGAATTTTAACAAAGTTAGTGAATGATAGTAACTAAATCCATTTTTAAAGATGTATGAACATCTTAAACACAAGGTTAAAAACTACATGTTTTTATTAAACTTTCAAGTTCATCAAGACCTAAAAATACATATTGTACATGTATTACTTGTTGAAGTAATTGGGAATAAATTGATGAGTTTTGGAAGCTTAACACATGTTTTTAAAAACATGGGAAACCTCCTAAATCTAGGGGAAACTATGGTAAAATTTTTATAAAATTTAAACACTTAGAATTATATATGGTTATAAAGATCTTACAAGTGAACTTGTTTAAAAACCATAAACATAAAAATCCCATATTTTTGTATAAAATATAAGTTCAAGAAGACATGATTTTTATAAAGATCAAACTGGGTATAAATATATATTTTTGGAAAATATATATTTGGTGATCATAAGAATCACAACTTATGTGTTTATTGTTTGTATTACATATGTATATAGCTAGGAAATTGAAAAATAAATCACACAAACAAATACGTAATAAGTGGCAAACAATGATAATTAAATATATATATATATATATATATATCATCATAATATTAACATCACAATATATGGACATCAAATTGGACTATATATAAATTATGGACTAAAAATATATAATATATCGAAGCTTGGTAAGTATTATTTTCGAAACCAAACAAGTGACAAAAATATATATTTTTACAAATATATAAACCATATGGTATTTCGACAACGCTAAAAAACTTGTATAAAAATATATATTCAGTAAACCTCCTAAAATATATTATTTTTGGTGGAAAGTAAAATATATATTTTCTAGAACTAATCGCAAAAATATATATTATTTTGGATGCATACACTTACCAAGCATAATAATACTTACACTAATTTGAATATATCTAAAAATTATATAATTTAAGAATACACAAAAATGGGGATGATAAATACAAGAAATATAGTATCCCTATACGTACAAATACATGCCAACATATACCATTAATATTGGTGAAAATACATTTATACAAGTATTGTACTTAACAATGAGAATACAAATAGAGATACACAAATACACAATACAAAGATACCTATACTTGGGGGGAAATACATAAGTATAATACTTGACAATCATTAAAAATGGATAAGTAAACCATGAAACAATGAAGTAATTATATATATCAAGACACATTAAAAATACATTATTTTTAACAAACCCATCGTAAACAAAATGATATATATAAAGTAGTACATTCCAAAAATACAAGTTAAAATATAATATTTTAACTAACACATCGATCTTGAATATTATATAATTAATAAAAATTATATAAGGAACATATCCGACGATGGTATCGTCGAGATCAAACGGGTGGAACCCAATAATGTGAAGACATCAAATATATACATTTTACTCGTGCGAGGCACGAAGACTAACGGGCTAGGCCAGGCACGCGACACTTGAGATGCAAGGAATATATATATATAATATATATTTTTGACGAAATATATATATATATGACATCATGCACCGAAATCGCATCTCGGTGGAGCATCGTACGTTGAAAAATACATCCAAATGGAACAAAACAATGAACAAGTCTTAACAAATTTTAAGACAAGAAACAGGAACAAGAATCATTCAAAGACCGAAGTGTCTAACAAAAACCTAACGCGTTTGTAGGTTGTGGTACGAATTCAAATAAACGTATTTGAGATAATCAAGGAAAGCAGAAAGCAAAACAGTGAGTTCATGTCCCCCTTTTCATCTTAAATGTTTTACTGTTTTACAACTATCGGGGGAAATACATGTTCAATGGTATGATAAGCTAAGGAATAAAACAAATTAGATCATGTGCGAATAGGGTGGAACTTAAGCGCCATTAATTTATTTAAGACCACGGTACAAAGGGTTAGATCTAGTGGTGTTGGCGAGCCCCACTCTTGGTCATGGACCCACACAGAAGAGTGCATTTGTCGTCCCAGTCGAAGTTAATCGACAGAAATCGTCAGGTTTGGATTGCTTCCTATGTCGTCACACATATTAATGTCCTTGCAAAACATTAATGATCAACGATTTCATTGACGCTTTACATACCGGGTTTTGATACAAATACTTATACATTTTATGGATATAACGCTACAGTTAAAACACATGAACTCGCCAACTTTTGTTGATTTTCAATTTAACATGTATTTCAGGTAATTAGTGGATCTTTGCAAGAAGTTCAATCAAGAAACAAGCATAAGTCTCCAATGCCACTTTTGAAGGATTTGTCCGGTATATCCCGCCTACTTGTGGTGATATAAAGGACAAAACCTTATTATTTTAAAATCTTGCATTTTGGTTACTTAACAATTTGAAAATTTAATGGCTTGTAAAAATATACTTAATTATGTTGCGTTTGAAACAATTTCAGCAATGGCATATGGAGAATGTTTTATTCATATAGTTTGTTCACTTATGTTGTATGCAATGAGAACCAATCAGATCACACCGTGCGCTTCCGCCTACGAGCGGGTGTGACATCAATAGGCCAAGATCTTTGAATTCGGGATTAGTGGTGTCAGTTTAATGCTTAGTTCCTTTTGTTCGTTTCGTATCCCATCAATTGATGTGTCGTAACACAACATGAACTGAACCAAGGTGTTATGAGAACTAGAATTAGATTTGAACAAGTGGTTTGCACTTTCACACCTGAATGTGGTCTTCATTAACGTACACATAGGTATCTCGCGAAAATAAGCCGGTATCCAGTT
Source organism: Scalesia atractyloides (assembly GCA_947069175.1). Taxonomy (NCBI): domain Eukaryota; kingdom Viridiplantae; phylum Streptophyta; class Magnoliopsida; order Asterales; family Asteraceae; genus Scalesia; species Scalesia atractyloides. The sequence continues at coordinate 15,442,409 of CAMTDV010000029.1, forward strand.
CGCACGAATCGAATACATCTCGGACAACCATGAATGGTCTTGTAACCCGTATTCAGCAATAAGATTCCATCTACTCTCAAATGTTTGTGGTTTAATGTAAACATTCCAAACGAGTTTGTGGAACTTCTGTTTTATTTCTGCATTCCTCATGTCGTTCCCCTTGTTCTACATTTAAAAAAAGAAAAAAGTTACTTAGTTGCCAGGCTGCTTTAGTAGGATACATTTGTGTACTGATAACAAAAATTTTTGATTCAGATTTAGTACCTTCACCGGTAGTTTTTGAATAATGTGCCACATACACAACCTGTAAATTGACTTGTCAAAGACCTTTCCGACAGCTTGTTTCATGGCACAATCTTGATCAGTTAGCACCAGAAGGGTTGTTTACCATTGTGTGCCTCAAGGAATTTTTTAAGAAGCCATGTATAAGACTCGATAGTCTCATTATGAAGCAACCCTGCACCAAAAATGGTACACCTTTTGTGGTGATCGACTCCAGTAAAAGGTACAAAAATCATATCATACCTGTTTTTACAAAACACAATTAGATACGTATATTAAAATATAATAATAGATTACAAATTTCATGTAATACTTACATATTTGTATGATATGTCGCATCGAAGGCAATAACATCGCCAAATGAGCGTAGTTTGATTTCGATACCGCATCACACCAAAAATTAACTGGAGTTCGGTATCAACAATATGGGTGTTAAACGTGTAGTTTTCCTTGTTTTTGCTATGTTCCTTGAATTTGTCAATTATCATATGGGCGTCTCTATCCTCGATAAAATCTCAGATATCACGCCCACAGTTTTTGTAGTCGACAACGGTTCCGTGCACATTATGATGACCACCTTTTAAAACTACATGAACCTTGTGAGACTTGGTAGGTCCTAGGTTTGCGTTTCGGCATTTTGCTATAAACTCTTGGGTAGAAAAGTCAAGCTTCCTCCTCTTCAGTGATAGATCAAGATTTTCAGGGGTAGTAAAGCCATGGTTATGTTGTTCTACAAAGTCATATATCTCATACTCAGATGAATTTTTTACACGCACAAATTTAATACATGCCTTGTAGTCTGTGACTTTAACGTTCGACCGTCTTTTTGGTGAACTTAAATTTACTTGTTCAGCCGTAACATCTTTACGTTTAGGTTTGTTGGCTCTAGAACATAAAACGTATCGCCTATTAGTAACAATTTTGTCACCTATTTTTTCCTTCTGTGATGTACCAAGACGGGTTTCAAAATCGGCCAGTTGTGCATACTCTTCATACATGGCTATAGCTTCTTCAATTGTACTAAATCTAGCATTAATAAACGGTTTGAAACCGGGATGGACGGTTGGTGTCCAATACCTAGATCCATTAGGAGATTCATATACGTTGCTCGCAACAGATTCTGTAGAAATTATTGGAAAGTGAACGAAACCGACTATGAAAAATCAAAGAATACACATATGCGTACTGAATATGGTAGACTATAATTCTTCAAAAAACAACAATAAAATTTAATGCCATAATTACATAACAACTGCTAATTTTTAAAAGTATATACATATGTGTTAAGATCTTAAATCGTACACAGTTAACTACATTTCCAAATTCACCTATAAAAATTCATAAACATAATCAATGTGGTCTAAACTATACAGCTATAAAAAAGTGTGCTAGTCTGGAATAATCTTTACAATTATAGCATGTGTGAAAAATAAAGATGTCATACAATCAAACATGTACACATGGAATGTAAACGCAATTATACACAAGTGTACTAGATTGAATCTCTCATATTCTCATAATTAAAAATCACAGAACCAAAATCAAAACATCACATACATTGTGTATACTATTGTCTATGCACATGTGTACTTATCTGTAACAAACATGTCAGTTAATATGTTTGGAACCAACGACAACATCGCTGACACAAAACGGCAATGTTCAATTACATTTCTGGAGGTCTTGTTAACAAACGGGATGGACAGTTAAACACATAAACGACAATGTTGAATACAAATACATGTCGATCAAAAGTTGTAACAAATTACAAATATAATTAAAAAAGAAACACAACCAAACCTGGTCGATCCATAGTGGTAACAAAAACATTGTCGGTACCCTTGACGTTGTCTTCAACACCGATCGTAACATCTTCTGGTTGTTCCATTGTAAAGAGAAAATCCGGTCGAACAGTTAATCAAATACTGGAAATTATGTAAATGAAATTATGGGAAATTTGCGAATCAAAATCTGGGAATGAATTCGTATTCTTTGTTTACCGATCAATAGACTGAAATCGAAATTCAAATCAATTTTGACTAACAGTTGTTGTTTATGTAAATATAGGAATTGATATAAGTTTAAAAAATAAAAAAATATCTTGACTTAAAAATAGGAATTAGAAAACCATCTTGTAACTGACAAGGTATTTCTTAATAGATATTTAAAACTATATTAATACAAAATTACAATCCTAACCTTATCAAAAAATAAAGAGATCAATGGTCCAGATTAGTTGAAATTCTGGGAAATTTGCGAATCAAAATCTGGGAATGAATTCGTATTCTTTGTTGAATTCGTATTCTTTGTTTACCGATCAATAGACTGAAATCGAAATTCAAATCAATTTTGACTAACAGTTGTTGTTTATGTAAATATAGGAATTGATATAAGTTTAAAAAATAAAAAAAATATCTTGACTTAAAAATAGGAATTAGAAAACCATCTTGTAACTAACAAGGTATTTCTTAATGGATATTTAAAACTATATTATTACAAAATTACAATCCTAACCTTATAAAAAAATAAAGAGATCAATGGTCCAGATTAGTTCACACAGTTCACTATGATAATTTGTTCACAAATGATCCAAATCCTATATATATATATAGTGGGGAGTTCAAATGAGAAGAAAAATTTTGTAAGAATAAAAAAGAATAACTTTTAAACCAATAGAAATTATTCATTTACTTCATTTAATGTGTGTATTTAATATTATGAAAAAGGGCATATAGGTAAATCTATAATTGTCATTAATTACCTAATTATTAATTTGTAACTCATTTTTTTCATATACTCTTTCAAGATAAAATAATTTATGGTGTGGGACAATTTTTGACACGTGTAGGATAAATTTTAGTATGTATGTATAGGATAAATTTACACGCGTGTAGGGTAAATTCCGGTAAATGTAAGACATATGTAGGATAAATTTTGAAATGTGTAGGATAAAATATTTTTGTTTTATTAATGAGAGATAACATAATTAATGAGAGGAGTTATAAACTATTTAATGTTTTACTATTATGCACTTTCTTCTTTTTCTTCTCACATTAAATTTCTCTCTAAATGAATCTTCCTATATATATATATATATATATATATATATAACTTCCATCCTTTTTAGAAGCTGTGCTGCCGCTGCAAGTTTCCACTGGGAAATTTTGTTTCTCTTAGCCATAAAATTTCATTTTCATCTTCCTTACATTTAAGGTATTTTAACATTTGCTTAGTGGTATCTCGGAGTATAAAATGAAGATTAACACATTACACTTCGCCAAGAAAGTTGAGGGGTATTCCGGGCTACACCTTGCAACTACATAGATCCGCCCTGATCTTAGGCTACTTGACATTCCCTTAGACTAATAAGTGCCACGTGACAACCTCTTAATTCATTGTTATTGTGTTCAAAAGGGGAAAATACAAAGGTTTGATCACAACATATGGTTTAAAGTTTGCTCATTAGCTCTTGCATATATATTTAAATCTTTCCTTACTTATGAACTAAAATTTGATTTTAAAAAAGAAACTAGAATCATTAATTTTAAAACTAAAATTTTTGAAGTAGTAAATTGTTTCAACTCTAATTCAAATTCAAATTCCGTAATTAATCATTTGCTTATTACAAAATTTGATTTAAAATACGTAAGTGTGTCATTAAGATTAAAAACAAATGTATTATTTATACTTTTCCTAACTTATCAAATAATTATAATTTTTTTAATCAAACTGTATATAGTAGGAAATCAGTTTTGAGTTTAGTTTAAATTCAGTAACTAATAATAAGTTTAAACAAAATTTGATTTAACTAAATAAGCTTAAACCAATTTTGATTTAATATACATAATTATTTCATTAACATTAAAATCATAATTGGTAATGGAACACTACTTTCAGTTTAAAATTTTATGTAAACGTTTCTTTCAATGCTGTTATTTAATATAAATTATTGTAAGAACATCCATATAATACACGTGACTTAAACTAGTATTTTAATAAAGAAATAAACTCAGACTTGATTACTTAGGTAAGCATGAACTCTATCTCCGATACAACCTTATTTGCTTTACTGAACCAGACGACATATTAACCTTCATAGTTGGTAGAATTTAGTCTTTTTTATTATTATTTATTGAACATTTTAGTTAATTAGCTCTTCAACAGTAAGAAAGCCTTTATTAGGAAAATTAGACTTTTTTATTAAACATTACATTTTAGCTAATTAGCTCTTCAACAGTAAGAAAGCATTTATAGGAAAGTTCGATTTTTTTATTAAACAGTGTATGGTATATAAAGCATATTTATAACAACATTAATAAAAAACTTTTTTTAGTTAGGTCTATTAACCATCAAAATTATGTTAATTATTAAAAAGATTGTTAATGTTGATTTTATCTTTATTAAAATGAGAAAAATAAAGAGATAAACATAGAACATGTTCTTAGGGAAGTGGGAGTTGTTCCATTTTTTTCGGGTATCTTATCAGCGTCACATCATTTTTTCTCTATAAATTTTGGTGTTGTCCCAATTTTTCTCAGAGTTCCCCAAAGCTAAATTATTTTAATTTAACTAAAACTCTAAACGTTAATTTATTTAAAAGTTTTAATAAAAAAAACAAAAATAAAGTTACGATAACTTTAAAAATGAAATAACCTACAACAGTTTAATAAAAAAAAGTAGTTTCATTTGGATGTACATTTGGGTCGATACTCCAGATACTTGATTAAATCCCAACTGCAGGTGATTGTGGATTGCTCGTTTGAAACAATATTGTCTTCAACTTTTCATTCATTTGGAGGATCATTTACGTCTTTAGGAGATCACACAATCGTGCTTCAAAATCATATTGTGTAGGATAATACACCTTTTAGGGATGTAGTGTCTTTCAGGTTATTGAAGTATGTGCAACGTACCTTTTAGGACCCCCAAAGCTCGTTCAACGTCCTTTGGTTCCGCTTCTTGCGCTTTCTTGTAGTGATAGCGTTTAGCTTCGTTTTAATGAGGATGCAACAACACTTTCACTATGGTTGTCCAACTAGGGTATATCACGTCTGCAAGATAATAATTGAATTTATAATGGACTCTATTTACCATGAAATGACATCGAGGGTAGTTCCAGTCAAATATTTATTGAACAAATGCGTCGGTCGATGACCTTGATGTCGATTTTTGATCCAGGGGTCCAAAAAAACGCAAGCAAAATCATAAATCTTGAGACACCACCGCTTCAAGTATAATCACAAAAAACTATGCTCCCCATCATTCTCGGAAAGGCCATGTCGTCGCTCATGTGCCACATATAAATGTTGAATGTCGGTGTAAGTCGATCTATAAGATATTCTTTCGAATACAAACAAATAACACCATCACAAAATTTTTGCAAGCCTACATATGATGTTCTCTCGGACATATGAAAATAATCATCAAGCACACCAGGAACATTCCCGAATGCTAGCTATCGTATAGCTGACATGCACTTTTGTAACGCCGTAAAATTTTGACGACTCCTTTCATCATGGAACGTTTGAAAATACTCATAATTTCTCTCTAAATCACTGACAATTTGCAATAACAATTCTTTATCCATTTGAAATCGCCTTCGAAACATCTGGGGGTGAAGTTTGATCATCCTTAAAGTAGTGTCTAAGTAGGCGTGCATGAAACTCTTGAGGATCGTCTATACAAATATACCTAATTAATATTATTAAAATTAGAAAAATTACATAATACCAAAATTTTATTAAACAAAATACTAAATAGATAAATAAAATTAGAACAAGAACAAATAATAATCCAAACATAAAATAGAATACAACATTTTGTTAAAATATTTAAAAAATAAATATCTTTTTGTTGATGACGCGGTGTCTTGAGCTTCACTACAAGAAAAGGGTAGGTTTAGTGGCGACGGTTGTCGCCGCTATTGTCCCTCCTGTCGTCGCTATTAACCTTTAGCGGCGACACGTGGCCGCTATTACTGGCCCCTATGGTCCACCCTTTATGTTTTTTGCTTGTACTTTATCAGCAGAGATTGTTTTAATAATGATTTCAATTTGGCGGGTATTTTCGATGTCGTTATGTTTTAAATGATGATTTTTTGCTTGTACTTTATAGCAGAGATTGTTTTAAATAATGATTTCAATTTTGGCGGGTATTTTCGATGTTCGTTATGTTTTAAATGATGATTTTAATTTAAGGAGGGTATTTCCTAACTAATATATATCGGGCGAGTCTTTTATTAGCTCATTTTCTTTTAAATAAAGATTTCAATTTTGGCAGGTATTTTCTATGTTCGTAATGGTTTAAATGATGATTTTAATTTAAGGAGGGTATTTCCTAACTAATATATATTTGTCAAACTTACATAAACATAGAAATTATCAAAGTTGAACTTTTTTTTTTCAAACCTACACATAAACATTCAAATTATGAAGTTAAATATATTTTTTTCTCAAACCTAAACATAAACATAGAGATTATCAAGTTAAACATATTTTTTTCAAACATAACCATAAACAAAGAAATCATGAAATTTAAACATAATTTATACTATCAACACATATACATACTTATAAACATACATACTAGCATACACATTTTTTACCAATTGCAAACATTTAGATGCATAATTGTTCATCAATTACATACACCTATATACTAACATACAACTATATACATTCATTCATAGACTTACATACACATAAACATTCATCCTTACATACACCTACATCAACAAATACATAGATTTCCATACATACATTTTCACCAAACACACCTACATTATACATTTTACCTACAAACATTCATCCTTACATACACCTACATCAACAAATAACATAGATTTTTACAAACACTTTTTCACCAAACATACCCACATTATACATTTTACATACAAACATTCATCCTTAAATACATCTACATACATACAAATTTCACACCAAAAACACCTACATTATACATTTTACATAAAAACATCCATCCTTACATACACCTACATCAACAAATACATAGATTTTTACATACACATTTTCACCAAACACACCTAAATTATACATTTTTACATACAAAAATTCATCCTTTCATACACATTTACATACCTAAACAAAAAATTATACAATTTCTAAACAAAAAAAATACATATAAAACTAACCTTTTTTAAAGTTTCAAGGAAACGAAGACCGCGGAGAAGAGGTGGTGCCGAAGAAATGATGGTGGTGACCGAAGAAGAGAAGTGGTGATCCGAGTTTTCTTCCCCAAAACACAAAAATACACAAAAATGCGCAAAAATTAAAGCCTATAACATGAATATAACAAAAGCCTATAACATGAATATAACAAATGTAGATAAGAAATTTAACATAAAGAGAGTTAAACTAACCGATTTGGGCAAAAACGGGGTCTCCGACGGTGCTCAGGCGACTTTTGGGGGGGGAAAATGAAGAAGGAAGGAAGAAATAGCGCTGTATAGGGACTAGTACGTCGACACTTTTAGCGGCGACGGCGGGTCGCCGGTATTGATACTGTGTCGCCGCTATTGGGTTAACTTGGATAAGATTTATGTGGCTAGGGTTTATTGTGGTTAAGGGACCTTTAGCGGAGACGTCGTCGCCGCTAATGGCCATATATATGTCGCCGCTATTGCTTGTTAAATCCCCAACCGTCAGATCTTGAAAATGATCAACGGCTGGGGTTTGGACTGAGAGCTCGGGACAAAGGATCGACCAATAGCGGCGACACTTTGGCTGTCGCCGCTAAAGGTGTCGCCGCCTAAGGGGGTATTTCTTGTAGTGCTTGGTTTATAGATAAGCGACTACGATGGTCAAAAATTCACAATCCCGTCTTGTCGTCTCATCATCTTTGTTGTTGAAGCTGATGAATCGTACGGAATTGTGGAAGTTGAAATAGATCCATTTTGAGATGTGAGGAGCAGAGTATAATTTTTTTGGTGAGAAAAATTATACAACGAATGTAGTAGAATGAGAAAAATGGTTTACGTGTGTATTTAAATCTGACAACGTTCACCCCGTTTCCATGATGACCAGCTTGCTCTCACTTAGTTTCGTTGTAAAAACCCTTCCCGATTTAGAGAGAGAGGGAGGGAGGGGGTTCTACCTGGGGCCGGTGCTTGAAGGTCACCAATCTCTCCCCGAGTCCCCCATTCCCACCTCCCTTATTAAGTGAATTTGGTTGGTAAATGTCTCAGAATATCTCTTCGTACAAGGCTATAGTACATCACTAACAAACCCAACCCATGTCAGTGGACGATCCTTGGATATCTTGTGCAACTGAACTTATCACATATTCTGTCTACTCTAGATCATAAAACCTTAATAACATTTTCAATAAAAACATACCAAAAATAAAATTTAATTCTATCATCAATTCTGTCTACTCTAGATCATAGAAACTGAATAGCATTTTCAATATAAACATGCCAAAAATAAAATTTAATTCTATCATCAAACAATAAAATTAGGGTGTTTATACATGACATGAAGTAACATATAATTTGTGGGTTCTGGTTTTAGCCTAAACAAGTTTAGGCATAAACCGACAGCACCAGCTCAAACTGACTGGTTGACCCGTTTGTTTTTGTAGTCCTTAAAACTTAAAAGAGGTATTTTATGTCAATACTTGTAGGTTAAAAGAGACATTAGCATTAATTATGTATTAAACCTGAGATCGTTTAAACAAATGAATTAAGAACACACTAACTTCAATCTATAACTCTTGCTGTGAACACAACTTGACGAACCGAACTCTCACCAAATTCTGAACACACTCAATATATTGGAAGTAACAAAACAACCAACTTTCTGCCAGTGAAGAATCTTTGTAGGTCATGTGTAGTGGGGCATTATCATAATACCTCTCCATTGGGCATGAAGCGACGTGTGACATATGGAGCATTATGGGAGGTGAAGTTCAAAAATGGTGTAGTGGTATAATGACCCATAATGCCTCAAAATTGATTATCCAAATATTATTTTTTAGAAAAATAAACACAAATAATATTATGATGGATGAGTTGGAAATTTCTTATTGGTTATTTAATTTTCGTTAGGGCGTGTTCGAGGAAACAACAACAACAATATTTGGACGAAACACCCCGCATGGGGGGGGGAGTTAGGGCCAAAATACGGCTAAATCGCTCACCACTACACATGGTATTATTATAAAATCAACGCACGGAACTACGGAAACAAAAAACTTCTTTTTCGAACAAATTTCAAAATACATACTGTGTTATGTAACTACTAAATTTCCCTGCATGATGAGGCAGGTCCAAATGTAAAGTAATTAGGATTTGTGCAGTAAAGACCTAAATCGTTTCTGAACAAAAGTTACGTCAAAACGTAGATAAACTGAAGATGTACATAAAAATAAGCACGAAAACGTATTATATGGCCTGACTTATTTGCGAAAAAATTTACGTAGAACGCCAACTTGAACTTATACCGATACGTACATAAAAATAAGTAAAAAATGTTTTTATAAGTTAAAAATGGTACCGCGTGTTGCGGTGACGCCAAAACGTAAAGTAAGTCGAATTAATAAAGTCAAATGAAAACATATTATATTTGACCCGACTTGTTGTAAAATAAAATATATGCCAAAATGTAGATCAACTAAAAACGTACAAAAACATATTATATCTGATTCTACCCATTTTGAAATAAAAATAATCAACTTAAATTTACACAACACGTACATAGATATAAGCACGTAAAAATAATTATATTTTTTTAGAAAGTTGAAAGTTTGTAAGTACTAATACTAAATGTTGAATGATAAAGACTAAAATTAATAAAAATCTACTAAACGACAACAAAAGAAAAAATAACTCAAAAAACAACCGGGATAATCACGAAAATAGCCCCTTGTCACGCTGTCTTTGCCAAAATGGCCACTTGACACGGCTCCACCAACCGTTTCCGTTAACGGAAGCGGCTCAAACATTGTATTCAACGCCGACCAATAAAAAGAGGACACGTGTCCGACAAACAATGAAATGGCTTAGAGCCGTTTCAACTAATGAAAGCTCTCAGCTGAAACCTTTCACTTGGCTCACGCATCCAAGCCGGTTAAGGACCCGGCTCATCCCTTAGCCGAGTACCTTCAACGAGCCGAGCGCTCTTTGCGAAAATGAGCCTAGATTGATGTGGCATAGAGCCGTTTCCGTACCGCACCCTATTCAAGCCGCTGTTGACACGGCTTAGAGCCTTGTTGACGCAGCTTAGAGCCGTTTCCGTCCCACCCTGTTCAAGCCGTTGTTGACGCGGCTTAGAGCCTGGTTGACGCGGCTTAGAGCCGTTTAGATACCGCACCCTGTTCAAGCCGCTGTTGACGCGGTTTAGAGCCGTTTCCATACCCTCTTCAAGGCGTTTCAGCTTGTCTATGCACCTACACCTGGTTTGAGCCGTTTCAATGCCCTGTTCAAGCCGTTTCCATGCCCTTGTTCAAGCCGTTTCCGTACCATCTAATATATATTTAAGTGGTTTGTGTTTCAATTCTATCTCAAACACTAAAACGTAGCAAAATGTGTTCCAAATGCATCTTGTATATCCATGCATGTAACTTGGGCCATGACCACAAGAGTGATATTATGTTCAAGTGTAATGCAGAGGCGTCTATCAGAACGACGTTTTCTTAGCTTTAAAATCAACGGTGACTGGTTTGAACCAGAGAAGATGATGTAAGGCCCAAATTATATATATATATATAAAATATATATATATATATTAATAAAATTTTATTTTGTCTTACATTTAAAGCACCAAATTATCTAAACTTTATAAGATCAAGAAAACAACTTTACATTCAAACAAAAGGATACTACACTAAGGTAGATTAATTAAGCGGAAGCTTGCACAAAAGAGATGTTCGGTCCTTCTTCCTAGCTTGATCACCTTCACCCATCTAAGCTTACGTTCTACAAACAAAATATCTGAATTTACCATTAGTTAATATATATCTGAATAAAAGAAACATATTGTAATCATTTAACAAATATATACATAAATATATTATTTAAAAACAATTTAAAATTGAAATCTAAAGGCCGCGTCGGCGACGGCTAGAAGTTGCGTCGGTGACGGTTCCCATTTTATGTCGTCGGCACCATATTACCGTAGATAGTAGATTAAACCGTCGGAAGATTGCTACACGTCGGTAACGGCCAGAAGTGGCGTCGCCGACGGCCTCCACTACAGCACATAAGCTGCTGCAATTTTTATTGTTTCGTTTGACCCGTTTTGTGTTCCGCACTTTAATTTGTGACTCGACACTTACAGAAAATGTTCATAATATGATAATTCACATTTCCATTCCTGTAGTATCTTTGTTTCTAGCATTTATACTAACGAAATTCAAGATCGTAATTTAAATCATTTTGACCCGTTTGTTCATTTTCGACAATATAACTCATTTAACCCTATCCTTTATCCATTAATCATTTTATTGTTACACCCAAAATTTCTAGGAATAATTTAAAAAGTTTTGCATTTTTATTACTCGGTTTATGCTTAAATTCTAGTTCTACCCTTTTGTCAACTTTACATCTAAATAATTGTTCATACGCCTCATAGCATATGTGACAAACTAAATTATGACCTGTTTGGTTATCACAACGAAGTCCTTCGTTTTATTTAACCAAACTTTTATTCTTTTATTATTTGACCAGTTTGGTCGTCTTAACGAAATTCCATCGTTTTTATTCGACCAAACCATCGTTTACCATGTTATTTGACCCGTTTGGTCGTCTTAGCGAACTCCATCGCTTTTTATTCAACCCAAACATCATTTATTATGATGTTTGACCTGTTTAGCCGTTTTAGCGAAACTATCGCTTTTATTAAACCAAACCATCATATATCATGATGTCTGACTCGTTTAGTCGTTTTTGCAAATTCCATTGTTTTTATTCGACCAAACCATCATTTACCATGTTATGTGACCCGTTTGGTCGTCTTAGCGAACTCCATCGCTTTTATTCAACCAAACCATTACTTATTATGATGTTTGGCCTGTTTAGCCGTTTTAGCGAAATCTATCGCTTTTATTAAACCAAACCATCATATATCATGTTGTTTTGACCAATTGGGTCATCCTAGCGAAATTCATCGCTCTTATTCATAAATCAAAGCAATTATTCATTCATTAAAATACTACAAAGCGTAAAGTCGCATACCTTAAAGTTTTCCTTTTTGTCGTATGTCACCTCCAGCCTTGTCACCCGCCCTTTCACTCGAGTTGCCTATACTGAACAACTCGGCTAATTATTAAATAATATTAAAGGTTTATAATTATCAATGTTAGTCAAGGGTCGATACGTATAATTCTTGTCGGATTTTACATCGCCAAGTGTAATACTTTTATTTAGGCAATCTATCGAACGCCTTGTAAGCACAGATTTTGTACGCTATATCTAGCATATAAGTAAAACATCATTTGTCTATACATCCTTATAATTAAATAAGTTTGTCCGACTATGACCCGGTTCATATCAAGGTTTCAGTTTATCAACTTCGTAGGTACGGATTAATCATGTTAACATATATATTCTATACTTTTCCTAAAAACCCATTTAACACAAGCATCAATTATCATACAAATACTCAATTTATAGCCTTTGATCACTATTTTTATCAAGGATTTGCCTCCTAGATAAATTTACACCTCTACCCAACGATTTTAGGCTTGAATTGAGATTTGTAGTGTTCATCAAAATCATAATCATCATTAAACATTGGAATTCAACATACCTAAGATCTCCTAGCTTGGATGATCACTAATTTCAGCCGGTGCACTAATTTATGATATGATTTCCTTTTCAATTTGAAGGAATTGGTGAACTTAGGGTTTGGGAAGCTCTTTCCTTTCTCTGCTCTCACTTGATCGACTTATGTGTGTTTTGAGTTTAATTTTCCTATTTATATTAAATAATTTACCAAATGTCCAAATCAGTCCTCAATGTTTGTTTATTTTACAAAAGCACTATCCTAGTGTTTCCTTAGTCATTAACTAGAACTTAACTAAGCTTAAATTTCACCATCAAAATCATGTGTATAATATTTATCATGAAGATTAAATTTGTTAGTTATATTATTTTCTAGGGATGTTACGAGTCCACCCCTTCTTTAAAAAGGTCCTGGTAATTCGGTCAAATGCCTTTGGTTATTTATAAATTGTAATACTTTGGGATGTTACAGATGATGTTTTTCTCATTATTATTTTGGGTATTCTAAATGCTTAAACCTTCGCGGTTCTAACGCTTTAGGATGGTTGATGAGAATCTCAAAACATTTGACTGTTAGCTAGGTCTTACCAAACATCACCGAAGCTGTAGAATCGTCGAATTGTTCCAAAGTGCTCCAAGTATTGTGTGTAGATGGAACTTACCAGTTCAAGACACACCTTTATCATTGCTATGTGTTTTGATGTAGAATCGTCGAATTGTTCCGATTAGTTTTTGTAGATGAAGTTATTTGGTGTATTCTAGTTTAAATGTTGAATGTTTGTATATTTACTTGCTTTTTATTTGACTGTATTCAATAATAATAATCTTTAGTGATTGTATCAATTTAACATGCAAAAATCTAATCTAATTTAACACCCGTTTTTACCTCTTATAAACAGTCACCCCAGCCCACGTGTTCGCACCCCACTATAAATAACCAGTCCACGCGTTTAACCTAAACCCACGCCATTTTACAGTCCGCCGTTGCACAGACAGCCCCCGCCGTTGCACAGAACCCACGTTTGCAATCTTTGATCAATGGCTTTCAGTTCTTTGCCCTAGACCGAGGTTGAAGACATTATCTTATGTGAGGCATATTTCGAAGCTGTTTGTGAACCACGCCGTCAAGGTCAACGTGGCCTGTGGGTCCGTGTTCAGCGGTACTACTCTCAGCTTCGTGGTGTTGAAACAACAGAACCGTGGATGCGCTATCTTCAAGATTTCGGGTGATTCGCTTGGACTGTGAAAAGTTCGAGCGTATCTACCATGCCGTTGAGCTACTTGGGGGGGGGGGACCTTGGTGAGGATGACATTCAGGAAGTCGCCCTCATCAACTACCGCCACGAATATGGGCGTGATTTCACACACGTCACGGAGTGGGACACCATTGGACTCTTTTTTAAATTAAATGTATAGTTTCTTTTCTGTTTATTTTAGTTTTTATGCAATTTTTTTAATATAAATTACGTGTTTATGTTTTTATGTTATAAATCTATTTAATAAGGCTAAGTCATGAAAGACGCCAGACTTAATATAAAAGAATTAAGAACTGAATATGAAATGGGTTAGACACGCAACCCAGCAGTAGGGCTGCGTGCACATGTACGAGAGGGCGCGAGTTCGAATCCCAGCTAGGGGCCGTTCCGGACACGTTTTAAGTGTTTAAATCTGAAACATTTTTTTAAATAATAATAATAAAAGTTTTAAATCATACCTATAAATAATGTAATTCTTTCGTTTAAAAATAGACATATTATTTAAATACTTCAACACTCACGTCAATAGATAAATAATTAAGAATTTAGACAAATAAATTGCGAGCAGCAACCTATTTTTTAATAAAGCCAAGTCATGAAAGGCGCCAGACTTAATATAAAAGAATTAAGAAATGAATATGAAACGGGTTAGACACGCAACCCAGCGGTAGGGCTGCGTGCACACGTACGAGAGGGCGCGAGTTCGAATCCCAGCCAGGGCCGTTCTGGACACGTTTTCAGTGTTTAAATCTGAAACATTTTTTAAAAAAATAATAATAATAAAAGTTTTCATCATACCTATAAATATTGTATTCTTTCATTTAAAACTAGACAATTATTTAAATACTTCAACACTCACGTCAATAGATAAATAATTAAGAAATTAGACAAATAAATTGCAAGCAGCATCCTTTTTTTAATAAAGCCAAGTCATGAAAGACGTCAGACTTAATATAAAAGAATTAAGAACCGAATATCAAACGGGTTAGACACGCAGCCCAGCGGTAGGGCTGCGTGCACACGTACGAGAGTGCGCGAGTTCGAATTCCGGCTAGGGCCGTTCTGGACACGGTTTCAGTGTTTAAATCTGAAACTTTTTTTAAATAATAATAATAAAAGTTTAAATCATACCTATAAATATTGTAATTCTTTCATTTAAAAGTAGACATTTTATTTAAATACTTCAATACTCACGTCAATAGATAAATAATTAAGAATTTAGACAAATAAATTGCGAGCAGCATCCTGTTTTTTAATAAAGCCAAGTCATGAAAGATGCCAGACTTAATATAAAAGAATTAAGAACTGAATATCAAACGGGTTAGACACACAGCCCAGCGGTAGGGCTGCGTGCACACGTACGGGCAAGGACGATGTCTTCAAAGGATTATCGTTGGACGGTTCTACCACCAAATTTTGTCAACATGTTAAATTGACAAGATAGTGCGGCAAACACATACGCAAATGGTTCTTCAACTACATACCCACCATTTTGGAAATAGATACGGTACATTCATTTTTTATTTATTTTATTTTATACGTATCTTTCATACTCCACGTCTATATAAACAAATGTTGTGCACTCCTCAACTTGTATCTTCATTTTCCAACATGGTCGAACATAACATTCATTTACACTTCCATATCCACCTTAACATTGAAGAACCAAACCCACCCTCAGAGAACACCGAACCCAACTTTTTCGAACCGCCTAACCAACCAAACACAGTGCAAGAGCCCAACTTTTCCCAACCGCCTAACCAACATGGTCGAACAACAACAGTGCAAGAGCCGACACGTGAATGACCCCACTATGCAACAGCAAAACACTCCATCAGAAAGTGTGACAGTTACCACCGAAGAAAACGCTGACCAGTAATTGGATTTTGAAAGATATTTTGATTTACTGCGTTTTGAGGCTTACACAACGGAAATGGAAAAGGGATTAGAGTATGATTCTGAAGTGAAGACCACACCCACTAGATTAGATCTGTTTACTAACTGTTGGGGTTCAATATGTAATAAGATCCTAAACATGTTTATTTTATATGCTGTTTAAAATAATAATTTTAACCATATTTTATATAATTTTCTTTTTTGACACAGGCTTACATTCCTATACCAGAAAAAGGAACAACAATGGTTACTTCTAAAGATAAATATAAATTTACTAGAAATAACTGTTTATTTTACAAATACTTGTGACATGATTAACTGCGGAGATTCATTTTGCGTGCACAGAAGAATTCATCAAACTGTGATGGAATTTGAGTCTCTATTCATGTGGTTTCTGGGTCGTATTGCGTATTGGCAACACGCTGAAATACACGAGACGGATGCCATGGAAATAGTAGGGGATGCCGTCTGGCCTGATCAAAGAGATCGTAATGGCCGAAATTCAGGAGTTATCATATGTATGCTAATGGAAAACCTTGTTCGCAAGCGCTCGTTAACATGGAGGGAAGGAAACCTTCAGGATGCTTATTTCAGATACAGACGGTACATGGCAAATGAACTCTACGCCGGGCGCTTCATACCACTTAATTTAGATGGTTTTGTGTATGCATATAAGATAAAACAAGAAAAAATTCTAATGAAATATTTCTTGCGTAATTTTTTAAGTACAATACTAAAAAATAGATATTGTTAAAAGTCTCCCAAGTTATAGGACGGAAATTGTGTAAGCTGGTCAGGATCGCCCCACTTTCTTTCGCTTTCCCTTTCCCCAATCCTTTGTGAGTACCAATTTGTGACGGCATGTGCTGTGAACACAAATCACGATGATGACCGTATGATTTACACCGGGAACAATACAGAAGAGTGGATTCTTCCCCGAGGGATAAGATCTGGTTGTTATCTAGAGAACGACCCGTCTGACGCTTTGTAATATGCGACGGTTGAAGATTTATAAGGTCTTCTGAAGTCTCTCATTCAGACTTATGATGAAGAGGATTAATCGCTTCTTCATAAGTTCTTTTATAGAGTTCATTTGAGTAATACGGGAAGGAATAGTGACTGCAATTGGTTTCATTGAAAAATTTTGAAACCACAATCACATGCCCACTGGTAAACCAGAAACTTGCCAAACTCGGCAGCTACAGTTCGATTATACAAATCAACAAAACCGCGCTTGTTCCCGTCTTCAACATCATAAGTGTTTAACCCAACACCAGCAATAGTCCATGTTCTAGACCCTTCAATTTTTTTAAAAATTTTCTTTTGAGCCCACTGAGTAAGTACGTGTGTTTCCTGAATACCCTGCAACCGGCGTTCATAAAACCATTGTTGTATGGACTGACGGGAGAATTCTATAACTTGTGTTATCGGCATTTTGCGCTGGTGTCTAGAAAGAGCTTAATGGACTCCGCACTGTTAGATGTCATATAATGGTATCGATTACCGGACAATGTGCTCTTGCCCATCTACCGAACCCAACACTTGTTAGAATTTGACGTACTCTAGGAACGACAAGACAAAGAGCATTGAATGACTCATTAAAATCAGACATCCGGTAAGATTTGCATGTCTTCCACCACAGACTCTCGTATTCTTTTCTTTTATTCGACGGTAAACGTAAGTTCATCATTAAATGACGACAACATAACCCGTGATAAGCACGTGGAAAGACGTTACTAACAGCTAAGTATATAGAATTCGCCCTATCCGATATTATCGCCATATCGGGTATTTCACCAACACACTCTCTAAGCTTTGAAAGAAACCATGTCCAAGATTCTCCATCATCTGATTTTCCTATTCCATAGGAAAGTGGTAAAATCTGGTTGTTTCCATCCATGCCAACTGCTAAAAACAGCATACCTTTAAATTCACCTTTCAGGTGTGCTGCATCGATGATCACCACTGGTCTTAGATTACACATAAATGCACGAATCTGAAACGAAAAACTCATAACAGGTTAACCGTGTTTTAATTTCAGATAACTAAATAAAAAGTAAAACGCATAACTTACAGCAGCATCGATGGCGACAAAGACCATTTCAAACCGATTCTCGTCGTCAGTCTTGATGCGAGTGACAGTACCCGGGTTTGCCCACTCTAAATTGTAGCAGTAAAACGGTAGTTCAGCAAAGGAATCAGTGCTTGTTCCTTGTAGAATCTCTAGCGCGCGACTTTTTCCCACGCCAAGCTTGACTATAACTTATCTCCACTTGGAATCTTTGTTTAAAATCTTTGACGATATCCGTGGACCGATATTGTCTACCACTATCTTTTAGAGATTCCTTTAAATAGTGAGCCACAACCATTGGGTTTGCCTAACGAGGATGGGGGTACGTTAGCGTCTTTGTGTGTTTATCGTTCGTATACTTGACAAAAAACATCGCACTTCCAGCACAATTGTGTGCCTTAAAACGCTAGTCGCACCCATCCACCAAACATGACACTTCATACCTGGTTTTAGACGATCTATCTACTTTTAACTCAAAATGGTCTAACAAACATTTTTTCTCTAGCTCCAGTTTCATTTCTTCTTTGTTATTGAATACGTAGCCTGCCTCAAAGTTAATTAATGGAGACAGTGTTTGTGTTGTACCATGTTAATTATCGAAATTCATCGTATACTCGTTTAGAACATCATCATTAACTTAATTAACAAGAACATTTAAATCAGGAACTTTAAATGTATCTTGATGAGAAGGAAAACTAGATGACCCAACACAAAACTCCTGAATGACGTACAACTTATATAATTCAAAAGGATTTTGCATAGCAAAATTAAAGAAAAAAGCGAGATCACCATCATCTGTTATAACGATCGGATCAGTAAATGAAGACATCCGGTACGATAGCTTTTTAATGTTTGGAATTACATACAACTTAGAAACATTACTTAAAATACCAACGTACGAAAGATTGATTTCAATTTCTAAACCACGTCTACTTGCATCGGCATCAGCAACATATTTCAAGTTTCCGTTAACAATCTGCCACTTTCCACCACTGTATACAACAAAACAAAGCTTCATGTTGTAAAAATCTGATTTTACTTTAAACGTAAAATACCTTAAACTAATTGTAAATAAATAACCCATGCACGTAAACGTAAAACGGCTTAAATTCGTACGGAAACGGCTTGAACAGTGCGACGAAACGGCTCTAAGCCGCGTCAATCCAGGCTCATTTTCGCAAAGACGGCTTGGCTCGTTGAAGGTACTCGGCTAAGGGACGAGCCGGGTCCTTAACCGGCTTGGATGCATGAGCCACGTGAAACGGCTCAGCTGAGAGCTTTCATTAGCTGAAACGGCTCTAAGCCGTTTCATTGTTTGTAGGACACGTGTCCTCTTTCTATTGGTCGGCGTTGAATACAAAGTTTGAGCCGCTTCCGTTAACAGAAACGGCTGGTGGAGCCGTGTCAAGTGGCCATTTTGGCAAAGACGGCTTGACATGGGAAATTTTCGTGATTATCCAAAATTAACCAAAAATAAAGGACTACAAATTTCACTATGTCCTATGGATATATATAGATACCTTTAGGCTGTGTTAATTGATGACCTAATGTTAGGTTGGTCATCAATAAGACCAAAGTTTAAATAATTAAAAAAATTAAAAAAGAAACTTACACCAACCAAAGTTGATAACCAGGTTGGTTGAGCAACCTTAGTTGCAACATAAACTAATACTCCTAATAATTCAATTAATCAAATAACTTATAATATTTAAATGTAAAAAAAAACTAAATACACGGTATTTCTTAATTTTTTTTTGAACATCTCAATATATATATTTTTTTAAAAACCGAGTTCGTTAAAAAACTTTTAATTTAGGATGAGTTGTGAATGCGTGTTAAAAATTGAGTATGGTTGTATTGTGTATTGGAAAAAAGAGACATTATTTTTTTTAATAAAAGATTGGGTTAGGTTCGATAGGCATGGTGTTACACCAATTAGATTTGAATAGTAACATTAATACTTTCGAGATTAACTGTATGGTCCTTCTTGTTACTTTTAAGGATATATTTGTGTCTTTTGGTATAGAACTAAATTTTAAACAAGTAAAAAGGAATAAGTTACGATTGTGGCAACCCGTAGGTATATATGAGTCGTGTTCATGTAATATATGCAATTTTGTGTGTTTGTGCTGTGTCAACCCGTAAACATGGACTATTTAACATTGTTGATTATTATAAAATATAAAATATGTTGTTGTACTTGTTCAGTGAGTATCCTGATTCCTTGCTTATCTGTTTATATTCTTTCTCTAGGACCTTTTTTCAAGATTTATGGGGCTCAAGTGTATAGTGTGCATCCTGAGAATCATAATATAAATAATATATCATTTAGTGTAAAATATTTTCTTATGTTGCAACTTATGAATTTGTGTCTTTGTATCAGTTCAAGATTTATGGGGCTCAAGTGTATAGTGTGCATCCTGAGAATCATAATATAAATAATATATCATTTAGTGTAAATATTTTCTTATGTTGCAACTTATGAATTTGTGTCTTTGTATCAGTTATATATAATGTTGACTTTTCCAAACTTGAGCTATCTAAGTCTTAATATTTAATAGTACTTGACTTTCTTTGAGATAGTTGATTTTATAGTTGCATAAAATCAACAATTATTAATATTTTTAATAAATTGTTTATAACCAATTCGCTACTATCTGTAATAATTCTATTAAGATTTGATGCTATGATTTTCCATGGATTTTATTTTATTAAATTTGTGTTGAGTATAATTTTCTTTATATTGCAAGTGAGAGGGTAAGGTGTCCAACTTCCGGTATATAATTTCTTCAAATAGACTAAGCAATATCCTATTCTATAATCTATATCTATCTCCCCTATCAATAAAAGAAAAGATAAGCATTACATCACAATGCTGATGTGTCGTGCTCTAAGCTATGACACCTAAGCTTTTCTTACTTAATTATTACATCACAATATTGTATTTTCTTTTCAGAAGAAGGATGTAGCTACAGAGAACTTTCGTATGAAATGCGAAGCATATGAGACATTAACGGATGAATATAAACGATAGATATATGACATATATGGTATGGAAGGGTTAACCTCTGGTTTAAAGTTAAACAAAGCGGAAGAAATTAAGGAAGAACTTGAAAGATTAAAACACAAAAGAGAAGAAGAAGAAAAAAAAGCGGCCCATTTTCAATCTTCTGGTGTAATTCTTGCACAACGAATCGATTTCCCTTCGCTTGCTTCCCACACCAAGTTTCTCTATATCTTAGTTTAGGATTTGTTTAACTGTAATATTCATTCATGATTCGTTTTTGATGCGTTAATTTGAATGTTAGAAAGGAAAGTCAAACCTTGGAGGAAATCGCAGCTAATCAACAGCCGGACATCCTGCGGCAGCTAATCAACAGCCGGACATCCAGCTAATCAACAGCAAATCGCAGCAATGTTTTCCTTTTTTATGCTTCTCTTGTAAACCATTTAAGGTGCCCTGCACTTGTAATCGATAACCATAACACACAATTATGAATGAATAGCCTTGTTCGGTAATCCACTCTGAAACTCTGATTTTAACATGGTATCAGAGCGGGTTATTTAGCTTGCTCATCATCTACCCAAAACACAACCGAGCCACAACCGAGTCACCATGTCCGGAGACGGTAACTCGAGTAGTGATCTCACCTTACAACTAGCCAACCTTCTCAAAAATTCCCAGTCAAAAAATCCCAAAATGTCCGATAGTTTACAGATAAATCTGAAACTAAACGGCCAGAATTATCCCCTATGGACCCGAATGATTCGAGTCGCCATAGGCGGTAAATCAAAAACCCTGTTGCAACATTTAACCACAAATCCCCCAGACCAAAATCATGAAACCTACGAACAGTGGGAGCAAGATGACCTAATCGTCTTTTCATGGTTAATTCAAAATATTGAACCTGTTCTTGCGGGTAACCTCACCGAGTTTCCCACAGCGAAATCGCTGTGGGATGCCTTGGTAGTTACATATAGCAGTGGACGGGACAAGCTCCAAACCTTTAATATTCATGTCAAAGCGAATGACATCAAACAGAACAATACTTCTCTCGAAGAATTGTGGATCACTCTCCAAGGCGTATGGGGAGAAATTGACCGAATTGATCCGAATCCGATGACTTGTTCAACGGATATTCAAACATACTCCAAAATCCGAACTGAGCAAAAACTCTTCCAGTTCTTAAATGCCCTTGACCGGAAGTATGACGCTATAAAGAGGGAAATACTCCGGTCGGAACCACTTCCGACTGCAGAAGCCGCATGTGCCACTGTTCGCAAGGAGGCCGCTCACCAAAACATTCTCGGAACACCTCTCAATGACGCACAGGGCATCGCAGCAGGTCTAATATCCACAGAAATAGAAGGGACAGGACTTGCATCGAAAGGGCTCCGACGGTTTGACGGAAGAAGAACTGGATCTGTAAGCAGAGATGACAAAACTCATCTCAAATGTGACCATTGTGGCATGACTAAGCATACCAAGGAACAATGTTTCAGACTCGTCGGATATCCCGATTGGTGGTCTGACAGTCA
The DNA here is from genome assembly GCA_947069175.1 of Scalesia atractyloides. Classification (NCBI taxonomy): domain Eukaryota; kingdom Viridiplantae; phylum Streptophyta; class Magnoliopsida; order Asterales; family Asteraceae; genus Scalesia; species Scalesia atractyloides. The sequence goes on from CAMTDV010000029.1 coordinate 15,465,192, forward strand.
TAAGAAGGGCACAAGGGTTACCGCTCACGAGAAAGGAAAATCACCCAGCATCGGCAACCGAGAGGTTCCAGGAGATGGAAGCCGGAGTAGGGTCGGTTTCGGCGGAGTGGCCGACGCAACAGGCGAAGGTGATGAAGGGTTAGGTAATGGCGGAGAGAGTGAAGGAGAAGGTAACGGGTTTGGGTTTGGGGCGGATAACACAAGTCCGTGGGTTTATAACCCAGAATTGGATATGTCACATTTGGTCCCTGGAAATAGTGGGAATGCTAATATGGCCCAAAAACATCATGAAAAACAAAAACGATGGATATTCGATTGTGGCGCAACCGACACAATGACTTATGGGTCATCGGATATTATCTCAACAACTAAACAAAAAAAAACATATTCAAACGGCAAATGGAGGGATAATGGATGTAAAATCGGGAGGGACGATTGAGATTTCACCCACAATAAAAATCTCTAATTGTCTTTATGTTCCCTCGTTGTCACATAAACTACTTTCCATTAGCCACGTCACTAAAGAACTCAACTGTATTGTCCTAATGTACCCTACGTTTTGTATTTTACAGGATATCAGGACGGTAGCGATCATTGGGCGTGGCACTGAAAGTCAAGGGTTATATTATGTGGATGAAGTAACTCAAAATGGTGCTGTGATGTTAACTCATGGTACATCTGAACGAGAAGCATGGCTGTGGCACCGAAGATTAGGTCATCCCTCTACAAGTTATTTACATATTTTATTTCCAAAACTATTTCCAGTTAATTCTTTGTCACATTGTGAAACTTGTGTTTTAGCAAAGAGCCACAGGAAAACTTTTAAACCCAATAACACTAAGGTTGCTTTACCATTTTCATTAATCCATTCTGATGTATGGGGTCCTGCCCCCGTTCTTGGGGGGCAAAACCTTCGCTACTTTGTGATGTTCGTTGATGATTGTACCCGAATGACCTGGGTTTATTTTTAAAAAAACAAATCCGAAGTCTTTGAAAAATTCACTATGTTTTACGCCATGATCCAAACCCAATTCCAAACAAACATCCAAATTGTCCGATCAGATAATGGAGGTGAATTTGTTAATACCTCCTTTAAATTGTTTTTTCAAAACAAGGGAATAATCCACCAAACTACATGTCCAAACACTCCAGAACAAAACGGTGTCGCCGAAAGGAAAAATCGCATTTTACTGGAAATGACACGAGCCCTCCTAATTGAATCCCAGGTCCCGAAACTATTTTGGCCTGAAGCCCTTGCTACCGCTTCCTATCTTCTCAACCGACTCCCAACAAAAATCCTTAAACTTAACACACCATTACACACCCTTTCAAAATTTTTCAAACTACCCTCAGTCCTTACTCTTCAACCACGAATCTTTGGGTGTACCGCTTTTGTTCACATACCTAAATCAGATCGAACCAAACTTGACCCTTGTGCTGAAAAATGTGTCTTTGTTGGGTATGGAATGAATCAAAAAGGATACAGATGTTATAACCCAAAGACACGTCATATGTTCACCACAATAAACTGTGACTTTCTTGAAACCGAGTATTACTACAATTCCCAACTCAGTGGTCAGGGGGAGAAGGAATGTTTAGACACACTAAGTTGGTTGAAATATGTTCCCTATGTACCAACTACAGAGTCACCAGAGTTCAATTTCAGTGCCACTGAAGGCCCTAATGTTCCTCCTAACCTGGTATCCGAGGTAAGTAATACTCACCCTATTCAGTATAGTGATACTTTTGGAGTTTCTAATGACTCCGAAAATACCAATACTTCTAACCATGCAACTGCCACAGAACAAGCTGAGAATTTACAGGCAGATGAACCCATACAAGAAGAATCACCATCAAGATATGTGTTACCCCCTAGAACAAACAGAGGGGTTCCTCCGAAACGGTATTCTCCTGGAAAAGAGCCAAGAAGGTCTAGTTATCCTATAGCTAATGTAGCTAATGGAAATCTCACTAAGGAAGCCAAAGCGTTTATCTCATCTGTTTATTATGAAGAAACTCCTACAAACGTGGATGAAGCTTTAAAGTCTAAACATTGGAAGGAAGCAATGAAAACCGAAATGGAAGCTTTAATCAAGAACAATACTTGGGAAAAGTGTACTCTTCCGTTGGGAAAGAAATTCGTGGGGTGTCGTTGGGTCTATACGGTTAAGTATAAACCAGACGGTACAATTGAAAGATATAAAGCCCGACTGGTAGCAAAAGGGTATACCCAGACACATGGGATTGATTACGATGAAACATTCTCCCCAGTTGCAAAAATGAATACAATTAGGGTTCTTTTTTCGATAGCCGTAAATGAAGGGTGGCCACTCCAACAGTTTGATGTAAAAAATGCATTTCTACACGGGGATCTAGATGGAGAGGTATTTATGGATGCTCCTCCAGGATTCACAAAAGATTTCAAATCCGGAGAAGTTTGCCGTCTGAAGAAATCTCTGTATGGTTTGAAGCAATCTCCCCGGGCTTGGTTTGGCAGATTTACTGTAGCTATGAAAAAATTTGGATATAAACAAAGTAACGCCGATCATACTTTGTTTCTCAAAAAAAGAGGAAAATTCGTAACCTGCCTAATTATCTATGTAGATGATATGATCATTACAGGGAACGATAAAGAAGAAATGGGAAAACTAAAAGAAAACTTGTTTGCCGAATTCGAAATGAAAGATTTGGGCAGGCTGAAGTATTTCCTCGGAATTGAAGTGCTAAGGTCAAAACAAGGAATTTTCATTAGTCAGAAGAAGTATGTCTTAGACTTGTTGGCAGAGATTGGAATGATAGATTGCAAACCAGCAGACACTCCTATGAGTGTAAACCAAAAGCTCTATATGGAGGAAGGAGCAAAGTTAGCAAATAAAGAAAGATATCAACGGCTGGTGGGAAAACTAATATACCTCTCACATACTCACCCAGATATTGCATATGCTGTAGGGTGGTAAGTCAGTTCATGCACCAACCTCAAGAGTCCCATATGGAAGCAGTTTGGAGAATTATTAGATATCTCAAAGGAACAGTGGGTCATGGAGTCCTGTTTCAATCACATGGACACCTAAATGTTCAAATCTATACTGATGCAGACTGGGCAGGAGATAAGGGAAGTCGGAGGTCAACAGCAGGCTACTTCGCTCTAGTTGGTGGGAATCTTGTCACTTGGAGAAGTAAAAAACAAAAGGTGGTTGCTCTTTCAAGTGCAGAGGCTGAATTTAGAGGTATAGCTCGAGGTCTAACAGAAGCCATGTGGATGCGAAGACTCTTAGCTGAGATTGGCTTTCCTTCAAGAGAAACAAGTAAGATTATGTGTGATAATAAAGCTGCAATTCAGATTTCAGAAAATCCAGTACAACATGATCGAACTAAACACGTAGAAGTTGATAGGAACTTCATCAAAGAAAAATTGGAAGATGGTACAATTGAACTACCGTTTGTTCGATCAAAAGATCAGTTAGCGGACATACTAACAAAGGCTGTCAGTGGGAGAGTCTTAGGCGAATGCTTAGACAAGTTGTGTATTGGAAACCCCACTACTCAACTTGAGGGGGAGTGTTAGAAAGGAAAGTCAAACCTTGGAGGAAATCGCAGCTAATCAACAGCCGGACATCCTGCGGCAGCTAATCAACAGCCGGACATCCAGCTAATCAACAGCAAATCGCAGCAATGTTTTCCTTTTTTATGCTTCTCTTGTAAACCATTTAAGGTGCCCTGCACTTGTAATCGATAACCATAACACACAATTATGAATGAATAGCCTTGTTCGGTAATCCACTCTGAAACTCTGATTTTAACATTGAATTCATAAGATCGAAGAATGATTTCGTTAGAAATTGGAATCTATGTTGTATGTTGTGAGATCTGAATGATGCACACAGAGAATTCATTGAAATTAGTGTTATACGTTTCAGAATGATGCGGAAAGTGATATATTTGGAATCTGTTTTGTATCCGTTGCTAATTTTTTGATTTATTAGTTAGAGGACTGTAAATTACAACCATGTAGTATTACAAATTATGGTAACACTTGAGGAAAAAATGAGTAAATGAGGTGTAAGATTGTTTGTAAACCTGGAATTTTCATGTGTACATTGTAAAACTCCATTGCTAATAGTGTGGTGGATTCAGATTAAGTGTACATTGTATAGCTCAATTATCTAAAGAATGATTTCGTTAGAAATTGGAATTCGTGTTGTGTGTTGTGAATGATTCTAAAAGCGATTTCATTGGAATTAGTGTTTTACAATTTTTAATGATGCAAAAAGCGATTTATTTGTAGTAGGTTTCGATTGCTAATTTTTTTTATTTGCTACCAAATCAACGGTTTAGATGAAAGCAAAGAATACATTGCTACAAGTAAAGCTCAATGTAGAATTTCTTCGACCGTGACGCTCTTCTGGATAAACATTTTCTTCTCTGATCGATTCACTAATCTTCAATCTTTGTAACATTGTGATGTTTCTAATATTTCGAGATTTCTAATGTTTCAGATTGCTGAATCCACCACCATATTCTTCGATCTCTAATCAAGGTAAGTTTTTCTTGTATGATTTGTGTTTTATATCTGTAAAATCTTGGTTTAAACAGAATTATGGGATCTAGGGTTGAGAGGCATCATGATCAGCATCATGATCTTGTGCCATTGACTGCATTGATTAGTAGAGAAATGAAAAGTGAGAAGATGGAAAAACCAACAGTTCAGTATGGCTATGCGGCTCAGTCGAGGAAGCTTATTTCAAGATAAAACTATTTGCCTACGAGTTCCTGGTCATTGATCATCAAGCTTTTCAGTTTGACCGGTATGTTGTTCTCAATGTTTTTAACTGGTATAACATTATTAAATTCCGATCCGTGAGTTTTTAATCATATATAGAAATCACATGTAGAAAGGTAATCCCTTTTTTATTTCTTAATTATCTTGTACATATTTGATGGTCACAATCGGAATGTTGCAGCATTATATTCCATGGATAATCCTTTAAACCATATTTTGAGTGCAATTCCTCGAGTCTAGGGCGTATTACAGTTCCTCTTGAGATCGCTTTATTATGGTATTTGCCCTAATTGTTGTTTATTAGTGAGTAGTTTCTGATTTAGGGTTTCTGGTTGAAGTTTGTTTTGATTGTTGGAGTTTATTGATTGTGTAGATTGAAGAGTGTTACAGTTCACAAAGATTTAGTGTTGTTCGTTTCAAGAGGGTTCGGTTCATTTGGTTTTCTTTTCCAAAATCGAATAAAAAATTAGAAACATAATCAGGAAGAAGAATCAATCAATGGCGTCTTTGAGTTCCGAGATTTCGAATCGTTTTTGATGTTTCTGGTATATTTTCATGTGTTTAATGTCTGCGCATTTCAATATCAGTTCAGTTTTTTGTACTCGAATTTTGCTTCCATCCATCAATTAGGGGTTATATTTACTTTCAAACGTGTTATTTTTCTTCTGCTGTTATAGATTAATGAAGACTGTACTTCATGTGAATCCAAGGGTTTTGTTTTCGATTTGGTATGTCTAAATTCAATGTTTCATATATTGTTTTCCTGGTTGAATCAGGGGTTTTGTTTAGCTTTGAATGTGATGTCTTCGTTCTGCAGTTATAGATTGATGAAGATTATAACATGTAATAAGTGTTGTAAAAAAATGTATAGTGATTCGTCCTTCAATGGGTTTTTTTTTTGCATAATATGTATTTTTTGGTACTATTTGCTGATTCTTGATTTGGTATATGTTGAGATTGAGAATACAGATGGTTCACTAATTTGAATTCGGATTTCAAAAAAGGTGGCTGGTCACAAGAGGAAGACATTCTTCTATGCGAGGTTTCGCCTTAAAAACATCCTTTTTTCTACTTCAAAGTTATGATTCTATCAAATATGATATTATCTTCATCATCGTCGTCATCATGACATTAAATATACGATAAACTGATATAAGATGGTTTGCAGGCTCAAAAGATTTTTGGCAACCGATGGACTGAAATAGCAAAAGTGGTTTCCGGTAGGTAAATAATCTTCTACTCTGTATTTGATTACCATTGTTTTGTCAAAAAAAGATAAAAGATTTAATAAGTTTTAAAACTTTCTTTGTTTAAACAGGACGGATAATGCGGTTAAGATTCGGTTCTCCACTTTATGTAATAAGAGAGCAAAGAAGGAAGCATTAGCGAAAGAGAAGAACAAACTTTACACCGCAACAAACAACAAAAGGATCAGACTTCACAACGTTTTTCTCTATTTAAAACAGGATGGATAATGCGGTTAAGAATCGGTTCTCCACTTTATGTAAGAAGAGAGCAAAGTACAAAGCGTTGGCGAAAGAGAAGAACAAATTTTACACCGCAAAAAACAACAAAAGGACCAGACTTCACAACGTTCATGATTCAGAAACGGTTTAGGAAATGTCTCATTAGAAGATAAGGTATTCTCTATATAGATTTACAGGTCTTTGTAATAAAGTTGCCTCACATTTCGATGTCGTCCAGATCTTCTTACAGATTACTCAACCTTTTGTAAGTGAATGCATTTATCACATAACAATTATATGTTTTTATTGTATACATTATGATGGCAGTCTTGTAGGGTTGGATCTGTCTGGTTTAGAGTTTTTTAAATGAGTGGGTATGATCATAGTTTTCAGTGAGAGAAAAAATTCAACAGTTCTTGAACGTTGCAGTTACCGGAAACCTCGATTTTTTGAAGAGTAACCATCTTTTTCACAATCAATTGTTGTATGAAGTTGAGATAATAATTCTCATTAGTGGTAGATATTTATATGTTATATGTATGGTTATGATGAAATTGGTAGGTGTAGCTGCACAATTAGATGATGGAAAATGATTATCACAGACGGTGGCGAATGTTAAGGATGCGAATAAACGAGGAGCTTTGCATTTTGCTGCAAGAGAGGGGCAGACTGAGGTCTGTAAGTATTTGCTTGAGGAATTGAAACTTGATGTGAATGTTAAAGATGAGGATGGTAATTAGTTTTTTGTTTGTTAAATTTGAATTTATATTTTGATAGAGATTATATAGTGAAGTTTTACAATTATTGAAGTATAATATTTACACTGTTTTAGGTGAGACACCTCTTATTCATGCTGCAAGGCAAGGACATATTACTGCTGCTAAAAACCTCATTGAACATGGGGTTGATCCTTCGCTATCGAGTGAGTTAGGAGCTACGACTTTGCATCATGTTTCCGGAATAGGTAGTTGTTTTAGCTTATATCATGTTGCCTTTACTAATGAGTAAATAAGTTGTTGATGCTTAATACCCCTCAACATTGCTTAGTCTGTTGGGATTTCTTAAATATTGCGCTTTAAAGAAATTGAAATGTTCATGTTACATTCTTTTGTGTCTTTTCCATTGCCTATTTGAATCCGTTATGTGGTTTATTGATGTTTTATTCGAGTTAACACTGATACAAATTTGTTCTTGCTCTCTCCTATATACCTTAGCTAACTGAAGAACTGTCAAAAGTGGATGAAAAGCTAAAGTTGACCGAATCTCTTCTTGAAAGCAAGGGATTGACTGAACCACATCTATCCTCTAACTTTTATTCTTTCATTATAGCATCATATATTAAATAACTTTTTGGTTATCTAGAATCTTGAATCAAGAAAATCAACGATGAGAAGAAAGCATCAAAGGCAGCTCAATTTGCAGCAGAAGCTACTTTACGAAGAGTCCACGAAGCTCAAAAAGACGAAAAAATTGCCCCTAATCAAAGCCACCCTTGCACCTTTGGAAGCCGAACTCAAGCTAGCCAGACAAGAGGTTTGAGCGTCTGACACTTTGACTTCTATCTTTTGACTTGTGCATGCAGACATTTGTAAATAACTTCAGCATTTTTCTCATGTGGTTTTGGATTTCAGAATTGCAAAGCTGCAGGATAACAACAAAGTATTAGACCGTGAAGAAAGTCAAATGAGGATGCTCTACATGAAGCCGAGAGGACCGTGCAGGTTGCATTGGACAAGGCATCCATGGTGGATGATCTCTAGAATAAGAATCAGGAGTCGATGAAGCAAATAGAAATTTGCTAGGCCAGCAATAATTTATGAATGCCTTCACTTAATGATTCATACTCGATGTTGTTCTTGCTGGTGGTGCAGCTGCAAACGTTGTTCGGGACTATCAATGGAAAGTTCGAAAAAGGAATGTAACACAGTTAGAAAGTCAATTCATGGGTGTCTGTGGATGACTTCCATTTTAGAATTTTTGAGTCAGTTGGTTTTCTTGGGTGGAGATTTATTTGTGATGAGTTGGGTGAATGAGGTCTATTAACAAGGCTTGAGATAGTTTCTTTTAGCTTATCACTTGCAGCATCTGTATGATAGAGTAGTTGGTTTTTGATTCCCTCTTTTCTATGTTCTTCAAACCTCTGCTCATCATCTTCAGCCATTTTATTTTGCCTTTTTGCTTGGTTTAAGGACAGTGTGGATAAGATAGTGGTTGAAGAACGTTTTTTGAGAGTTTGGGTCTGTTGAGGGATAACAACTGTTGGATAATCTGGCTTTCTTGGAACTGTAGGATCTTCTTTCTAAGCTCTTTCAGTTTCTTGTATGTATCTACAACCCTGGATTCACACCATCTTGTAACACACCTTGCAGAGCCATAATTTGCAGCAACTAGTTCCTCTTTCATTCTTTTAAGCTTCAAAGCCCTATTTTGATCCACTTGTTTGTACCTTTTTCCAGTCAGGTAGAGTTGGCTTGTGTAGAGGATGCTTGAGCATTTCCTGGATTCTATCAATCTCTTCTTTAAGGTCATCTGATGGCCAATCTTTGAATTGTGCTCTTGATGCTTTATATGGCTTGTGCAGCATTATGTGGTCAAGATAATCCTGTTTCAGTTCCTCATATAGTTCAGCATTAACTGGCCTTTCTGACATGTATTTACTTATATCTTTGGCAAAGTCTTCTATTTTCTAACTTTTCTAAGTTCATGAGATAAGATACTTTTGAGTATTTATGTCATCTTTCTCTCTGCTCAACTCTTTAGCAATGTTTTCTGCTTGTTTAGCCTTTAATTTTAGATATTCATCTAAATTTCTTGTATTTCTATATCCAAAGAGAGATCGGAAGTCTAGTTTTGAAATATCCTCTGCTGTGAAGAATGATTCAATTTCTTTTTGAATAACAAGAATTTCTAGAGGATATATAGTAGCCAGTGGGATTTCAGGTGGTGGTTTGTTCATGGGTGGTAGTCAAGTGGTTTTAGATGGTAGTGATAAGGGTGATGTGGGAATGGGTTTTAATGATAAAGGGATTGATGATGGAATCTCTTAATCATCAGCAACAACAAAAGTTTTTTTTTTGTTTTTGCGTTGGAACCTGATTTTTGGTGATGGTGGTCGTGTTGGTATTCTAAGTGGTGTGGATAGTTAGGTTAAAGTTGGAAATGTGATCATAGCAGAGGTTAGGTTAACATCTGTTGATACTTTTGTTGTATCAATATCTGTTGGTTGATTTGGTTATGTTAAGGAAACATCTGTTGGTACAATTTCTGTTCCAACATCTGTTGTTGGTGATTTTGGTGAAGGTGATGGTTTAGTTGTGGTTTAGACAGAGGATACACCTTTTGTTGTCTCATCAGTGGTTTTAGAAGGGGTGGAAATTGCTTGTCTAACTTTTCTAGTAGACTTTCTTTTTCTTGAAGTGCAAATGTCTTCTTTTTCCATCTGCTTGGCTTGTTCTTCTTCAATCAGTCTGGAAGCTTTACTTTCTAGTGTATCTTGTCTCTTATGCTTTTCCATAGCAATCTTTTTAGCTTGTTCGTTCAGGGTCTCATCAATCCCTTTTTGAACTCCAGCATCTGATGCTTCAGCAGAAGATTGATTTTGTGTAGACCTAGCTTCTGTTGCACCTTTGGATCTAGCTGCAACTTTCTCAATTTATCACTCTTCCCATTTTTGGTATCATCATCTACTTTATCAAGAATGACTGTTGTAGGGGCAGAGCCAGTGGTTTTTATCAAATACTCTTTGATGGCCTTTATATCTGCTTGAGTATCATTATATCTGGCCTCAACCATATTTTAGATGAGTTTCATGTGAGTTTCATGATGAATGCCAGCCAAATCCTTTGAGCTAGGATGATTGGTTGCACAGATTTTCATAGCTCATTGGTAATTTGCTGTGGAGAATTTTGTAACATCTGTTTCATCATGGTTTTTATTTCATCAATTGATGACTCCATGGATTTCATTCTCTCCGTCAATTTTTTGTATCTCAATTCATCACCAAATTTAATAGGATCATTTGTATCCCTACCAGAGGTAGTTGTATTTTGGTCATCAACAGGAGTAAACTCCATGTTATCAGATCAAAATACCCCTAGGTCTTAGTGCGGGGAACTTTTAACTGGAGCAGAGATTACAATTGTAACCTCAAGAGTTATTTCCTTTAAGGAAGTCTTATTGATGTAATCACTATCCAACTGAAACACTGTGGTGTCATCAGTTGTAGTAGCTGCTTTACTTAAACTACCACCAAGAGTTACTTGTAACTCATTGGGTGTAGCCTCCTCAGCTGTTTCGAGGTTGGCAATGAGATTTATCTTAGACTCAGTCACAAGTGGGAGTGGACTCTTTTGAACGGGTGATTAAAAGGAACTGATTTGTGTAGTTTTCCTCAATTGCATGAAAAGAGGTATAAAAGTGGGTGGAATTGAAGGGGGATGGTTGTGGGGTAGAAAGAGAATTTTCCGTGGGAGAGGGGCTGTGAAACAAATTTTCAAATGAAAGATCTGTTTCATAGTGTGGTGTCCATGTGCTTACAACCTGATCCAGGATGAAGGAGGAGTTTGGCTTTTGGGTGGAGATCTTTTCAACTGTTGTGAGTAGTTAGCAACATTGGTTTCAGGTGGCTTTTGTGATACCACAAGGTTATCCTCTGGATCTCATCTTCCAGAGGTGCCTTTTTATGTATTTTCGTTTTGGTGGGCTTTTTGGATTTGGAAGGTTTTCTTTGGGATTTTGCTGGTGTGGGCTTCACAACACCGATTGTAGTGCTATGATCATCAGGAGCAAAGGGCTCAGCAACAGAGGTTTGAGCTTGTGATGTGGACTCATCCAAAATTTTCTCATCCCCTTTGCTTTTGTTTTAGAAACCTTTGACTCCATATTCTTTAATCTTGTAAAAGTTTTAGTTGTAAGACTCTTCATCTCAAAAACAACACCTTGTTTAAAATCTTTTTCTGAAATTTGTTTTTGCAGATAATAGCACAAGAGTCTAAGATACAAAAGAAAAGCTTTAGTTTTTGGTATTATATTATAATTTGCCACCAAGTCCATAAACAATACATGGGATAGATTGAAGTCAGATTTTGTTAAAATAGCATATCCCAAATATTGAATAATTTGTGGAATCTCATTAAATGATGTGGTCTTTACTGAAAGACATGTGAGTAAGGTATGGAAAAAGTATCTCATTTCAGTAGGAAAGTTTGGTTTATAGATAGTAACACCAGTTAATTGACCCTCATACCCACGTTTTATAAACTCAGCATGTAGTTCTTGCTTGCCAAAAGAAGTTTTACCTTCTAGGTCATTCAGACCAAATGTTGTGGAAATTGAGGATAAGGAAATTTCAACAAGGGATACTCCGATCTTGGAAATGATAGCATATGGCTTGTTATTTTGAGATTCGATTCTAGCATTTGCCAAGAACTGGCAGAGTGTATCCACATAAATTGGTGCATTTGCAAGCATGATGTTTTTGTATTTAGAGGATGTGAGAACATCAATTATTGGATGGAATGAAGTATTATTGTCGGTTTTCTCGAATGTGGGGAGGTAGTTATGTGGGAGTTTGATGTTTAAAGCTATGATCGGAGATACTGTGAGAAGAAGTGAAGAAGATGAGAGTAATGGAAACCTCTTTTGAGAATTTTTAAGTTCGAGACGATAAGTAAAAAGCTCTGTTTGGATGGAACAAGTTATATATAAAAGAAAAAGTGAATGTGAACGTGGCATCTGTTTCAAAGATCTGATGGATGGACGGATAATGGATAACAGTTGTTAGGGAAACCGCTGTGGGAACCAGCAGTGGTTGGGAATAGTGGTCATGAACAGGGTGATTTTACTCTATCAGAGGATAATATCAGTGTTTAGGACAAAACAGTCGTTTAATCCCAAATCAGTGGATATGAACATTGAAATGAGAATAGAGGATACACTTTTAAAGGATAGACTTTTAAGCCAAACAGAGGTTTTGAATAGACTTTTAGGATTCTTGAAAATTTTCCAATTCTAGCTATTTTTAAGGATGGATTTTTTATTTTTCTGAAAACATTTTAATGTTTTTTATTCATGGAAAACAAATTGTTGTTTTTATTCTATGTTTAGCATGCCAATCCTAGATATCAAACTTTCAAAGGTAGATGTGTCTAAAGCTTTTGTTAAAACATCTGCCAGTTGATCTTTATTTGGAACATGATGTAGAGAAATCAAACCTTTTTTCATAGAAATCTCTCATAAAGTGATGTCTGATGTCAATGTGTTTTGTTGTTGGTGTGATACTGGATTTTTAATGATGTTTTCAGCTGCTTGACTATCTAACATGAGAGGTGTCTTTAGAGCAGTTACACCAAAATCCAACAGCTGGTTTTGAAGCCACAAGAGTTGAGCAGTGCAACTAGCATCAACAATATACTCAGCCTCTGCTGTGGATGTTGAAACTGCAACTTGCTTTTTGCTTTGCCAAGAAAGTAAGAAATTGCCGAGAAACTGACAACCTCCTGATGTAGACTTCCTTGTTGTCACATCCGTCAAAAACCGGATTTACCAAACCCGCTCCGTTATTAACCGAACAATCAGTTAAAAATTTCGTTGCGTATTTAATGCCCAAATTAATTTTAAACGATACATAATTAATAAGTATATTGGAATATATAAGTTATATTTGAAAAAGTATTTAAAATAATGAAATAAAAATAAAAAGGCGTAGCCGGGTTTCGAACCCGGGTCAACCGATTCAGCAAAGACTTAACTTCCAACCATCCAACCACTGCGCCACTTGTGTTTCTTGTTCATTATTAGATACAATTAATACATAACCTAAATCTCAAATTCAAAACCGACGCGCCTAATCGCAGTCGTCGGAAATCCCGACGATCTCGCCAAGATTGGACGGTTTCTTCTGTTTTAACCGAAACCTTAACTATTACATCGGTTATAACCGACGTCTGAACCCGCGACGCAAGTCATAACCGCCGGAAAACTTATTGACCGACGAATCCAGACGGAAAACGGACTAAATTCGTCGATGTCCTACCCTATAAATACCCCCTCTAACCTCTGTTAGCTTTTTCGTTCACGATCACACTCTTTCCCGACATAATTTCACTCGCCGGAGAACTTCTGCAACTCGCCGGAAATCCGAGCCTTTCACCTCTGTGCCTTACTGAACACCCAGAGCTCATACCGAAGCCACCCACATTCATCTCAAGCTCGTTGAAGACCCTCTGCCGCAAGACACACGTCGCCGGAATAACCTGCTGACATCGAAGTTTCGCCGGAGAAACAGAGGAGTCCAGTTCGGTATACCTTACACTTATTCTCTCATTCTTTTTATTAATCTTACATGTAATTAATCACAACACCCTAAAGAAACTTGATTAAATCGTCGAACCAACCAGACACCGATTCTGGTTAAGTCCAACGAAGAAGACGAAGTATCAGTTGTATATATGTTTAATTAAAATCAAGATATATCTCGGGTTAGACACACAGTCCAGCGGTGGACTGTGTGCAAATAAAACACGCTTACGTCCCGAGTTCGATTCTTGTCCCACGCACACTCGCCTTAATAAAAATGTTCTTTTTTTAACTGAACCGGATTCACTGCAATAGATGTTAAGTTTAATAAAAACCGGACTAATAACCAAGATAGACACACAGTCCAGTGGTGGACTGTGTGAACGTTTAAATCACACGTCACGAGTTCGAGTCCGGACTACCGCACCGGTCCTGATAATTATCAAACTTTTTATATAAGACAGAAATGAAATTATTTAGTTTGTATATAAGTATAATAAAAATCAGATTATTTAACAAGTTAGACACACAGTCCAGCGGTGGACTGTGTGTTTAACCTAAACCACAGGTCCCGGGTTCGAGACCTGTGGAGAGCACCGAGCGAGACATTTAAAATCGTTTTTAAAACAAATGATTTTCGGATTAATTCAGTTAGTATATAAATATAATTAAAAACAGAAATATTTCGGGTTAGACACGTAGCTCAGTTGGTAGAGCTGCGTGCATGCGTACGGGAGGTCTCGGGTTCGAGCCTCACCCAGCGCATACAATTACACAATAAAACCGGTCAACAAGTCAACGGTCAACAAAGTCAACAGTCAAAAATCAACATTTTTTTTATTTCTTTTATTTATTTATTTACATTAAAAATACTTAAAAATAACATTTTTAAGGTTAGAAAATAGCCTTAAACTCACAAAAATACATCCAACAATCCTACTAAAATGGATTAATAAAATCCGCTTACTTACCGAACCATTATGCTATTATCTAGGTTAGTTTCACTCGTGGTTAAAACCAACTTCGCATGCTTTCAACATCATCAACCGAACGCACCCAATGTGAGTGAATCTTACAACTCCCCCTTTTAATTACACGTTTTGGGGTGTGTCATGTGTCACAAAAATTAACTCGTTTATTTAAACTTGTGCCATACCATATTGTGATCTAAACTTAGAATGTATATGTTGTTTGTAGTTATGTATTTCATATTGTCAAGTTATATGCAATTCATTCATTAGGCCCATCAGTTCCTCGTGGGAGACGAGTTGAGCAACGCGTGCCTCAAAACAATCTATTATTGTATGTGTGTGCATTATTTAATGATTAATTGTTTTTGTGAATCAGTTTACATCTATTTTTACTCATTTGTGGTTGTGCACTTTATTTTATAATCAATTCAATAAACTTGTTCAAATGTTTTTCATAGGATTCACTCGCCAACTTTTTGTTGATCCAAAAACCATTTTTACACATGATACAGGTGAACAGGATGAAGCAAGGAAAACATAGGAAATGCCTTAGAAGAAAACAATGAAGTCTAGAATGTTGTTTAGGACATGATGTAATTATGATTGTATAGTTCCCATTAAATTGTAATAATGAATATGAAACGTTATAATAAATGTCATGAGCTTTGATGATAACCCAATCATGTCCCGATCACCTTTTCCGCTGCGGGTCGGGGTGTGACAGATTGGTATCAGAGCCATGACTATAGGGATATAGGATAGGTTATTAGACCCTTAGAGCCTATACTATAGTTGACTAGATTTTTAATGTTTATGAGGTTACATGCAAACTTATGATATTTATTTGTTTCATATTTGTTTATACTTACAGTCAAACATACATACTTACATACACATTCATCATACATATTTCAATGTTCATATATTCAAATCATCTTCATACTTTTGTTATTCAAAGATTTTGTCGCAATTTTCAAATCTCATCAAAGTAAGTTCTGCGACGGGCATGTAGTAACTGGAAGGGTACAAGTACCGGTAGTCGGAACGTCCTGTCTAGGTTGGCATTCGTATAAATCCAATATAACGGACCAGTTTGCCTACCTGGGGATTAACGATGAGAGTACGAAGGACCTATTAGGCCAAAGCATGCCACACCAAACGTCGTTCGAACTAACCCCACTTTGAGGTGTCACCGTGTCTATACCTGGACACATTCGGAATATCATACGTTACATATTTCTCGATTTTCTCCGGGTTTTAGTGTACGTAACCAGGCTAACACATGCGAACCATATGAAAAACCCGGTATTCATGGGGGCCCACATGATTACGAAGGTGAAGTATGGCGGCATGCAAGGCCCAATGACGAGCAAAGCCCAAGACATCCTATGGATGTAGTAGATTTATTTTTCTATATTTATTTTATGAATGTTCATTCCTAAATACGACTTATGATCCCAAAAACATTCAACTCATACTCTTGGCATGTATTCCTTGTAGATGTCTTCTAGCCTCGACCGTAGGAAGATGAGAACAGGAAAAGCCCGCGAGCGCATGGCTGCCCTAATCGCTCAACAAATGGCTGCCGTAATACCCAACATTGTAATCCAAGTCCAACAAGCAATTACCGCTAATCCTGTCAACCAAGAAAATCAAAACGTTATCAACCCTCCCCCAAATACCACTAAATGCACTTACAAGCATTTCAAATCCTGCGACCCTCCGAAATACGAAGGGACTGAAGGTGTCACCGCTCTCCTCCATTGGTTTGAAGAAATGGTGAACACTTTTCTAAATTGCGATTGCCCCGATGATCGCAAAGTGCGATATGCTACCGGTCGTTTATATGGAATAGCACTTACTTGGTGGAATACAGAGAAGGCCAAACGAGGCGTTGAAGATGCTATGACTTTGACTTGGGAAGAGTTGAAGGAAATCATGACAAGACGGTTTTGCCCGAGGAGCGAAATCAAGAAATTAGAAGATGAGTTCTATTCGTTGAAGCAAAAGGAAGGCGACCACACCACATACAACAAAAGATTCCTCGAGTTAAATCAAATGGTTCCCAACTTGTTCACTCCCCTCTACCGTTTGATCGAGCACTACATTCGAGGTCTTCCGTCAAAAATTCAAGACTCTGTGATAAGTACCACGCCTGCAACTTTGGAAGCAGCAATGGAGTTAGCTACAGAGCTCACCGAAAACCGAATCCGGAACAAAGACTTCAAGGAGGAGAAGAAGAAGGATAAGGCATCGACTGAAACTTCAAACTCCACCCAAACCAAATCCCCTTCTCAACCCACTTTTAAGAGAAAACGAGATGGGCAACTTTTCGCTGTCACACAACGTAATCAACCAATTTCACAAGCCATACCCATCCAAGCTATCCCAATCACTCAAGTAGCACCCAACTCAACTTACCCAAATAAGAAACCATACCTTGGACCTCACCCTCGATGTAACACCTGTTTTTATCACCATCCCCCTTCCTTACCTTGTCGACTATGTGCAAATTGTGGACGCTATGGTCATTTGAGCAAGGTTTGCCGCACCCCTCAAAACCAAATCTCTCCCCCTACTCAAAACATGATCCAAACCTATCAACAACCCCAATACCCCATGTTCCCATATGTTTGAGCTTGTTTCAATTGTGGCGACCCTACCCACTTTAGAAACACGTGCCCTCGATTGGTTAACATCATAAACGCTCAAGCTCAATCAAACCCAGTTAACCAAGTAAATCAAGAAAACCCAATCACTAGGCCACCAGCAATAGGAAGAGTTTTCAACATCAACGCCAATCCTGTTGAAGATAATGACGGCCCAAACGAAACCACCCAACTAGTCCCCTTCACCGAAAATCAAGATTCAACTCCAACCGCTTAGTTTTTATGTTTTTCTTTATGTTATCTCAATTTCCCCGTATCCCAATTATAAATTGGAATCTTATCCAAGGATCCTAATGCGAATTACTATTTCAGTTTGTTTATGTTTTAAAGTCACATAGAACTAATCATAACTTACGGATAAAGTTAATGAAAATTTGACAAGAATATGGTGGA
Source organism: Scalesia atractyloides (assembly GCA_947069175.1). Lineage (NCBI taxonomy): Eukaryota > Viridiplantae > Streptophyta > Magnoliopsida > Asterales > Asteraceae > Scalesia > Scalesia atractyloides. Next base: position 15,482,767 of record CAMTDV010000029.1, read on the forward strand.
TACGCCGCTGGTACTTCCTATTTATAAGTATTCTTGTCAAAGGATCAGAGGCATTATCTGGCGGTTATGAGAAGTTCCATGTGGAATTTAGTATTGTCTTGATTGAAGTTTGTTTTGTACTTACTGATTTAGCATCTATGGCATCTTATCATTTAAAGAAATTGGATTGTATTCCATTTCTACATAGACTAACCTCTCCATCACAACAAACGAGAGAGGTATTGTCATCATTCAAACATGTATACTATCAGAATTAAGACTCAAGTTTTGGTTGTTGTGTTTGTTTTAGAGTCACATAGAACCAATCATAACTTGCGGATAAAGTTAATGAAAATTTGACGAGAATATGGTGGATACGCCGCTGGTACTTCCTATATATAAGTATTCTTGTCAAAGGATCAGAGGCATTATCAGGCGGTTATGAGAGGTTCCATGTAGGATTTAGTATGGTTTGGTCGAAGTTTGTTCATCATACATTTCAGCGTATTTCAATTTCATCATTTAAAGAAGTTGAGCTATGTCTCACTTCCACAATGACTAACCTCTCCATCACAACAAACGAGAGAGGTATTGTCATCATTCAAACATGGATACTATCAGAATTAAGACTCAAGTGTTGGTTGTTGTGTTTGTTTTAGAGTCACATAGAACTAAGCATAATTTGCGGATAAAGTTAATGAAAATTTGACAAGAATATGGTGGATACGCCGCTGGTACTTCCTATATATAAGTATTCTTGTCAAAGGATCAGAGGCATTATCAGGCGGTTATGAGAGGTTCCATGTAGGATTTAGTATGTTTTGGTCGAAGTTTGTTCATCATACATTTCAGCGTATTTCAATTTCATCATTTAAAGAAGTTGAGCTATGTCTCACTTCCACAATGACTAACCTCTCCATCACAACAAACGAGAGAGGAACTGTCACCATTCAAACATGTATGCTATCAGAATTTGGACTCAAATATTGGTTGTTGTGTTTATTTATGTTCTAGAGTTACATCATAGAACCAATCATAGCTTACTGATAAAACCAATGAAAATTTGACAAGAATATGGTGGATACGCCGCTGGTACTTCCTATATATAAGTATTCTTGTCAAAGGATCAGAGGCATTGTCAGGCGGTTATGAGAAGTTCTATGTAGGATTTAGTAATTTATTGGTACATTGGTTGTGGCGTTTATTTATGTTCTAGAGTCACATCATAGAACCAATCATAACTTACTGATAAAACCAATGAAAATTTTGACAAGAATATGGTGGATACGCCGCTGGTACTTCCTATATATAAGTATTCTTGTCAAAGGATCAGAGGTATTGTTAGACGGTTATGAGAAGTTCCATATAGGTTGTAGTATTAGAAATTTTGTTTTAGGATATAACCCTATCTTTCCAAACATATCAAAACTCTTACGCATGAAATCATACTTAGTGAATCAACTCTGCTTATCAATATTTTTACCGTAGGTAACAAAAAGCAATTCCTGTAGCAGGGTACTCAACCCTTACAAGGAACGTTACCGCCTCAAACAAAAATTTAAACCCTTACTTTTTTTCTAAGTATGTAACTGTCAAACTAAACACCATCATTTTAGTCAAATATATCACTACTTAAATTTCGGGACGAAATTTCTAAAAAGCAGGGGATACTGTAACATCCGTCAAAAACCGGATTTACCAAACCCGCTCCGTTTATTAACCGAACAATCAGTTAAAAATTTCGTTGCGTATTTAATGCCCAAATTAATTTTAAACGATACATAATTAATAAGTATATTGGAATATAAAGTTATATTTGAAAAAGTATTTAAAATAATGAAATAAAAATAAAAGGGCGTAGCCGGGTTTCGAACCCGGGTCAACCGGATTCAGCAAAGACTTAACTTCCAACCATCCAACCACTGCGCCACTTGTGTTTCTTGTTCATTATTAGATACAATTAATACATAACCTAAATCTCAAATTCAAAACCGACGCGCCTAATCGCAGTCGTCGGAAATCCCGACGATCTCGCCAAGATTGGACGGTTTCTTCTTCTGTTTTAACCGAAACCTTAACTATTACATCGGTTATACCCGACGTCTGAACCCGTGACGCAAGTCATAACCGCCGGAAAACTTATTGACCGACGAATCCAGACAGAAAACGGACTAAATTCGTCGATGTCCTGCCCTATAAATACCCCCTCTAACCTTTGTTAGCTTTTTCGCTCACAATCACACTCTTTCCCGACATAATTTCACTCGCCGGAGAACTTCTGCAACTCGCCGTAAAACCGAGCCTTTCACCTCTGTGCCTTACTGAACACCCAGAGCTCATACCGAAGCCACCCACATTCATCTCAAGCTCGTTGAAGACCCTCTGCCGCAAGACACACGTCGCCGGAATAACCTGCTGACATCGGAGTTTTGCCGGAGAAACAGAGGAGTCCAGTTCGGTATACCTTACACTTAATCTCTCATTCTTTTTATTAATCTTACATGTAATTAATCACAACACCCTAAAGAAACTTGATTAAATCGTCGAACCAACCAGACACCGATTCTGGTTAAGTCCAACGAAGAAGACGAAGTATCAGTTGTATATATGTTTAATTAAAATCAAGATATATCTCGGGTTAGACACACAGTCCAGCGGTGGACTGTGTGCAAATAAAACACGCTTACGTCCCGAGTTCGATTCTTGTCCCACGCACACTCGCCTTAATAAAAATGTTCTTTTTTTTTAACCGAACCGGATTCACTGCAATAGATGTTAAGTTTAATAAAAACCGGAATAATAACCAAGATAGACACACAGTCCAGTGGTGGACTGTGTGAACGTTTAAATCACACGTCACGAGTTCGAGTCCGGACTACCGCACCGGTCCTGATAATTATCAAACTTTTTATATAAGACAGAAATGAAATTATTTAGTTTGTATATAAGTATAATAAAAATCAGATTATTTAACAAGTTAGACACACAGTCCAGCGGTGGACTGTGTGTTAACCTAAACCACAGGTCCCGGGTTCGAGACCTGTGGAGAGCACCGAGCGAGACATTTAAAATCGTTTTTAAAACAAATGATTTTCGGATTAATTCAGTTAGTATATAAATATAATTAAAAACAGAAATATTTCGGGTTAGACACGTAGCTCAGTTGGTAGAGCTGCGTGCATGCGTACGGGAGGTCTCGGGTTCGAGCCTCACCCAGCGCATACAATTACACAATAAAACCGGTCAACAAGTCAACGGTCAACAAAGTCAACAGTCAAAAATCAACATTTTTTTTATTTCTTTTATTTATTTATTTACATTAAAAATACTTAAAAATAACATTTTTAAGGTTAGAAAATAGCCTTAAACTCACAAAAATACATCCAACAATCCTACTAAAATGGATTAATAAAATCCGCTTACTTACCGAACCATTATGCTATTATCTAGGTTAGTTTCACTCGTGGTTAAAACCAACTTCGCATGCTTTCAACATCATCAACCGAACGCACCCAATGTGAGTGAATCTTACAACTCCCCCTTTTAATTACACGTTTTGGGGTGTGTCATGTGTCACAAAAATTAACTCGTTTATTTAAACTTGTGCCATACCATATTGTGATCTAAACTTAGAATGTATATGTTGTTTGTAGTTATGTATTTCATATTGTCAAGTTATATGCAATTCATTCATTAGGCCCATCAGTTCCTCGTGGGAGACGAGTTGAGCAACGCGTGCCTCAAAACAATCTATTATTGTATGTGTGTGCATTATTTAATGATTAATTGTTTTTGTGAATCAGTTTACATATATTTTTACTCATGTGTGGTTGTGCACTTTATTTTATAATCAATTCAATAAACTTGTTCAAATGTTTTTCATAGGATTCACTCGCCAACTTTTTGTTGATCCAAAAACCATTTTTACACATGATACAGGTGAACAGGATGAAGCAAGGAAAACATAGGAAATGCCTTAGAAGAAAACAATGAAGTCTAGAATGTTGTTTAGGACATGATGTAATTATGATTGTATATTTCCCATTAAATTGTAATAATGAATATGAAACGTTATAATAAATGTCATGAGCTTTGATGATAACCCAATCATGTCCCGATCACCTTTTCCGTTGCGGGTCGGGGTGTGACACTTGTTGCATGGCATCCAACAAAGTCACTATCTGAATAACCTGAAAGCTCAATATTACCATTAGCAGGATACAAGCAGTGGTAGAGTTTTCACAGTTGTTAGTAACATCTGTTGCTCTGGTGGAGGAAGTGACTTTGTATTATGGGATCACAATGTCACCATACTCTTGAGGTGAAGATTGTGGTGTACCTGCATGGTTAGTCTTGACAGACACATCTTCAAATGTAAATTTGTCTAAATCAAATAATTCAGCAGGATTTGCTAAATTTTTAAGAAGAAAGTTCATTGAACTTGATATTCAAAGTCTCTTCCACACACCTAGTCCTTGTGTTAAACACTTTATAGGCCTTGGCTGTGGTTGAGTATCACAAAAAATAACCACAATCTACTTTGGCTACAAATTTTGAAATAAATCTTTTTAGAATGAAACATGGGCAGCCAAAGATATTGTAGTATGAGATAAGAGGTTTGATCTTGTACAGAGTTTCATAAGCAGTCTTTTGATGCCTGGGGTTAATTAAAACTCTGTTCTGTACATAGCTTGCAATGTTTATAGCCTATGCCCAAAAAGACAAGGGTAAACCTGAGTCTGCAAGCATTGTCCTAGCAGCTTCAATTAGAGTTCTAATTTTTCCTTTCAACCACCACATTTTGTTCTGGTGTCCTTGGGATGTTGTATTGCCTAACAATCCCTTTCGACACACAGAAATCATCCAACTCCGTATTTTTAAACTCTGTTCCGTTATCACTCCTAAAGATTTTTACTGGCAAGTCAAACTGCTTTTCAATTTTTCTTACAAAGTCTTGCAAAATACCTGCAGTCTCATCTATGGAGAGCAAAAAGTAAGTCCATGTATACCTTGAAAAATCATCAACTATAACAAGACAATACCTCTTCTTTTTAAGACTCATGATTTTTACAGGGCCAAACAAGTCCATGTGTAACAACTGTAGACATTGAATTCTTTTGGACTCTTCAATTGATTTGTATAAACTTTTACGTTGTTTACCTTTTAAACGGGAAATATAATGTTCATCACATGTGAATTGTTTTGATGGAAGACCTCTCACAAGACCTTGTTTTGAGAGAGTGATGATAGTTTTAAGATTTGTGTGACCAAGTCTTCTATGTCGTAGTTCTGTCTCTTTTTTAGAAGCAACTAAGAACAAACATGCATTAGACATTGGATTATCTTTCAAAATATTAACCACATACACATATCCACTCCTATGAGCAACCAATTATGCTTTTCTCTCAGCTATTATTTGATCAATCTAGTTTACCACTTCTGGCCCAACAATCTTACAATGTTCTTAGTAAAGAACGATCTATAACCTTGGTAACTCATTTGAGATACACTAAGAAGATTGAACTTTAGATTGTCAATAAGATTGACATTCTCAAATTTGAGTTTTCCAGCCTGGATTGTCCCTGACCCTAACACCTTCCCTTTTGAATTGTTACCAAAGGATATATCACCCCCTCTATGTGCCATGAAATCTTTTAGCAGGGCTCTACATCCTGTCATGTGCCTGGAGCCTGCACTATCTACATACCATAAACTAGTAAGGCAAGTAGAAGCTCCCTTAGCAGCAGCCATCATGGCATAATCACATTCTCCTTCACAAACACTGGAATCCCATGGGTCAGACAAAGGTTTTACCATTTCTTCACCAATCTTTTCTTTACCAACAATTTCTTCGGTAACAACTGTTGTACCATCTGTTTCAACATTTTCACAAACCTCATCAATATTAGACACCACTTCCTTAGATTCATTCCCCTCCAAAATAGTGTCTAGTGCTATAAAACAAAATTTTCAATTTTCTTATCAGAATTAGCAACTAGAGCAAAATTTTCATTAATGAGTTCCTCAGGTAAGCTACTCCAATCAACAAAGCCTTGTGTAAAGAAGCTTTGTTGACTGGTCTCTGCCTGAGTAGAGGTTTGTGTAGCTTGTGGTGCAGGTTGCACTTGGACTTGAGGAGCTGGGGCTTGAACATATTGTATCTGAGGAATAGTGGTTTGGACATACTAAACAGGAACAATGTTTACAGGGTGTGCAAAATGAGCAGTGTTTTGCATGTGTGGAGCAGGGGTATATTGGGAATAATGGATAGTGTTTTGAGGTCTAGGACTTGGATGTGTAATTATAGGACCATTTGTGTGGCTCTTGCATTCTCTAGCAAAATGGCCTAGGCTATTACATTTATAACATTTGATTTTTGACTTATCCAACCCAATTTCTAAACCCCATGCAACCCTGGAAACTTCCTACCAGTTTTCTTATAAAACTTGCTAGTCCTAACACTTAGCAAGGCCAATTGATGCAAAATGTCCATTTCTTCCAAATCAACAGAATCAAAATCTTGAAGATCATTTAACTCAAAAGAGAATTTGTCAAAACTTGATTTTCCCCATTTGCTGCAAAAGCATAATTTGGTGAGTAAGAATCAGAGTTAAAATTTCCACCAGATATATCAATAAAATGATCAAAACTCTGATCCTTACTACCACCAGAGGTTTCTTCTTAACCAAAAAGTGTTGGACTACCAAAAGCATAGTCATCAACAACTTTTCCTGACTCTTGTAGCTTATTTTCTTGTTCAGCTCTCTCTCATAAGTGAGAAGCCTACCATGAATCTGAGTCAAACTCATCTCCTTGAACCCAACATGGTTCTAGTTACAAAGGCAACAATGTCCATTTTTCTGGTAGAGATATTAGAAATCGACTATTCAAAGTTGAATTGGGATAGTTAACATCTACTAGTTTTAGTTCACTTATTAGACAACTAAACCTTTCAAACTGTTGAGTTAATGATTCTCCATTAACATGACAAAATATATCATTCTGTTGGTTTAAAACTCCATGATTGTTTTCAATAACCTCCTCTGTTCCACCAAATTGTTCTTTCAAAGCATCCCACAACTCCTTTGCATTGTTGCAATGCAACATGCCAGCATAGATATCATTTGGCAAAGTCGTAGCAACGATGCTAAATGCCTTCGCATCTAGCTCGATTTTCTGAAAATTTTGCTTGAAGTAGTTTTCAGGATTCTTTGGAACTTGAACTGTTTGATCTTAAACACTTGGTACCTTCGGAACATGAGGTCCGAAGATAACCGATTTTCAGCAACCCGTATTTTGTTGTGCAAGTATGTGACCCATCCAACGTTGCCAGATGTTATACTCTGATCTGACAAGCATCGGAGGTTTGTACATGGTGCCGGTGTTATGTGGATCTTGTGAATTTTGAGACAGTGTGATTGTTTACAAACAGGTTTTGTTTAAAAACTTTGAATGTAAATAAACTTTCACTATGTTTTCAATACAAATGAACAAACGAATTAGCAGTGAAAGCTAACCGTTTGTATCAAATTGATTGTTAAATCAAATTTGAATGACCAAGCTCTGATACCCATTGTTAGGATCTGAGTTTGCTATTGTTGTGATCGTATAGATGAAATCAATGAAAGATGATAATCAACAATGAAATAGTGCAACAGAAATAAGTAAACTTTGAAATTACAACAATAAAGAGTTTGTTTTCATGAACAAGCTTTTGTAATTATAATCAGGTTTGCATGCAATTTACAACTCCCCCTCAGCCTAAGATCACTCTCTTTGTTCGTACAGAATGTTAGAGGAAAGTGATGAATAGAACAGTACATGCGCTGTTCTATTTATAGTACATTTCAAATCACTGAGCATCTTAGGCTGACGTCACATTGAAAGTGACATTTAACAACTAACAAACTCTAATCTCTATTAGACCTAGACACTGTTACATTAATTACATAATAGACTATGTTGACAACAACTGCTAGGATATCAACTGTTAGTCTTCAGCAGACATTTGCTTCAAGAGCCTTTTATACTTTATCAAAGTTTCTCTCTAGCAGACCTTGACTTCCAGCAGAGCTTTGTCTTTAACAGTTCTTGTGAACAATCTTTGAGTATGAGCTGAGTTTAGAGCCGCAGATGTTCTAAGTATTATTACTAAAGATCAGATATTATAGATTATTTGGCTTTATAATCATCTGTTCTTTATAAGGTTCAATAGATCCAACAAGTAGTATCTACATTTATGTATAATCTATCAAATTAATAGATTTATAAGAAGTATTTTATTTATACAGACCGTGACACACAAAATCTTAAACTAGTAACTTTATATAGTGTCACATTCTAGAGTACACCATTTTGTTCATGGGATACATCTATAGTAATTTAAAGACATTTCATTTTTATTTTATTTCATTTTCAGTTCTAAATTGCAAAAATATCTGATTTGGTTGGATGCTTTTGTTATTAAAATTCTACTTTCATTTTCGACGAATTTAATTTATGTGTTTGTTCTAATCTAAAGTCAAACCGTTTAAAGTTACGCCGCCGTTAACAACCAAAATCAAAGGAAAAGAACCGTCGACCCAAATTTCGTCTGTTTGTTGTAATTAAAGCCAAACCATCGAAAGTTATGACGTCGTTAAGTACCAAAATTAAAGGAAAATAATCATCTACCCGAATTGACTCGAATCAATCAACTTCGGTCAAGTTTGATACAGATTTAAAAATATATTGTATTTTTCAAAAAAAAAAAAAATATCTATTAATCGTTCTGGCTCATGCACATACTATTTTCATAATTGTTCAAAATACGTATTAATTTCTAAAATATGGATTAATAGTGTCTAATTGTCTTCTTGTGTACTTTTTTGTTTTGTTTTTTTTCTATAATCATAGTAAATTTTAGGGTTTTTGAATTTTGTAACAAACCTTTGGTTCTTTATAAATTCAACCATAACAGTTAAATGAGTTTAGTTTTTTATAGTTTGGGCTTTAAGTATTAATATTATTGGAACTGGTATCGTTATTTGCTTTCATGATTTCCGATTAGCCGCACTGATACCCGCTAGGGATCTTGTTGGAAGCACGGTTACTGTTTTACGCCTCGCTTCGCAACGTAAGGGCTTAACACTAGTTATCATAATTAAATACTTCTTTGATTGTCTTAGATCTGCTATTCTATTTAATATGTTATACAATACAATTCTTTCGAGAACATCTTTGGACTCATCATAGAGTATTCATACTGAAGCCTCTAATTTTATGTGAGTGTAACCTTTATATATTTTAAAGTAATTATAATAGTTGTAAGTAGAGAAAAGAGAAAAAATACTATTTACCAATAAATTTTGCTATATATATAACTAGATTATTCATTGTAAATGCTCTTACATTTGTTATTTTGTTGTATATGTGTCATCTACATTATTTGTTGTATATGTGTCATCTACATTATTATAAGATATATACCAGATTATTCCTAGTGTTACGTATACAATTCACAATGTTTAGCTCAGCAAAGTACTAGTATAATTAAATTTGTCAAACAGAATATTTAATTTTACCACATGGCTTAATGAAATATTCAGCTATTTAAAAAAAAACCCTGTCCACAATTACCAATTATTAAGTTATCACTTCATTCAATCAAGATTCACAATAAAGAACCTTAATTAAAGAGGCCAAATGATCAAAGAACCAAAACTCATTTGGATTAAAAGAAACATCTAAGAACAACATACACCATAACAACAACAAATAAAAAAAAAAAAAAAAAACTTGATGGGGTTCATTGCCACAGTGTTCTTGATCTCTTCGACTTCGTCGAACATGGACTGATCTGAGGCACCGTGAAGCAATTTGCGTTGTCGGGTATCCAATTTCGGCTCGATTTAGCAACACTAGTGATCTTGTTAATATTGGTATAGTTATTTTGAGCAAACATAAGTTGTGATGATCCGTTAATTGTTTGATCCCCAAAGTATATATTCGAACCGGGTTCGAATTGTTGAAGCACGTGACCATACCGTGCTGGCTGTGGTGCTTGTGGGACCCATATCCCCATCGATTCCTGTAACAAAGAATTATTCATGCTTCCATCGATTAGATCACCGCCCCAAATTGGTCCCGGATCATTCTCACCACCTTGTATTTTCTACAATCAAATCAATAACAACTTTTTAGATTTAAACTAAAAACACTGACACCGGTAAACAAACTAGTATCATAGACTGAGGATCCTATTAAACTAAATTCTATAAAAGTGAATATTACGGTGAAGGTGATTACCGACCGCTTCTGTCAGTCAGTAATGATTATCGGTGATACTCATTTGTTTAGTCGTTAACACGTGTAGAATACTACAATTTACAGACCTTGGAGAAACTTGTAGGAGGATCAAGAAAATCCTCCACGTGCCAACCCGGAAGCGTCTCAATCAAATACTCCGATATGCTACTAGCCGTTGACCCATGACCCGACCCGTTTAACTCTTGGTGACAGTTAGTACCTTTACAAACGCTAGTCTGATTCACAACAGAACAAGTAACCGGTTTCTTCTGTCGTTCAACAACACCACCGGACTTTACGGCCGGCAACTTCGCCGGAGAAGATAGAGAAGAGTACAAAGAAGCCGTCGGAGATAACTTAACGCCGGTGAGAAGAAACCGGTGGTGGTTTTGCTTAAGTTGGTTGACTTTATGTATACCATCATCACAATCTTTACATAAAATTGCTCTATCTTGTTGACAAAACAAGAAAGCTTTTTTCTCCTGACATACGTCACACACCGGCGAGTCTTTCGGTGGCGGCTGGTGGAGGGAGAACCGTGGGTGTTTTCCGGCGAGCTTGTTGGCGTGGTGGACGCGGTGGTCGCAGGCGGAGCATAGGGCGGCTTCGTCGGCGGAGCAGTAGACTGAGGCCTCGTTGTTGTTGCATACATCACATTGGATCTTCATTATTGTTGTTATTATTATTAAGTTGGTGGTGGTGGTGGTGAATGTGAAGGGTGTGGCCGTGTGGGATGTTTAGAATTAAAAAAAAGTGTGGTGGGTGTTGGGGGTAATAATAATGGATGTAATGGAGGTGAGGTGGAAGGAAGCCAAAAGTCGTTGATGATGGATGGAGCTTTTGTTTTTTTAACTAGATACGGCTAATCTTATATTGAATATGTTTCAATAAATGCATACGGTGATACAACCTATGTTTTTCAAAATGAAGAATACTGGTTCTCATAAAAAAAAATTAGAAATAGTTTAGGTTTAATGTAGGTTAGATGCCACTACTTTGATGATATGCCATCAAATTGTGTTAGTGTTGGGTTAGTTTGAGAATGCTATCGCAAATATATTAAAAGTTGAGATTGGTTTAGTACAGATCAAAAGTTGAGAGTGCTATCGACCAATTAGTCAAATAAGGTGTAACGTATAAATACTTAGTTGAGTGGAAAAAAATCTAGAAATTAATTGTATTATTATATTGGTTAAATTTATAAGAATTAAAGATGTATATTTGTTTCACCGTTGCCGTAACCTAACTTCCAGTCGCTGCCACACATGAAAATCGAAAATATATATCGAGACAAAGCTGTAATCATGTCTACTGTTATACTTGCATTATATGGGAGTATCTCTTTCATATATACAACTTCCATCTTTATACCAAATTTCCCTTGATTACATTCCACTAATAATTTTAAAAATTTAACATAATATCCTTCATCATCATCCAACTGATCCACAACAATAAGCATTCTGTTACGACCTTGAATACTTGCAACAATGATAAATGCAATATCAATTAAACATAATCATTTGTGAAAATAAAGTTGTTTTAATGTTTTAAATTACATATGATTTTGTGAGATAATTTTTTATGCTCAAGCATGTATAGCTATGGGAGATGTATCTTTAGTAAGGGCTTCAGGTAAGATGCACGATGAAAGCTTTCTATAATCAAAAGAAAGGGATCTTATCCCTCTTGTTTGACCTCCTTTAAAACAAATGCACATGACTGTCACGTGTTCTCCATTTCATAGTTATGGTTCCATACCTAGCATCTAATGTGTTCTTGTCTTTTATCATTCGAAAGTACAAAATATTAAGATTTTACAATACTTGTTGGGCAAGAGGCATGGAGGAGGGAGTTTTCTAGATGGGTTTTGGTTTAAAAAGAAATGTTATGGGCTTATATACTATCCTTTTCGTTCCTAATACGAAACCAAAAGAAAAAGTAAAATGTATACCGAGTAAACACCCAATTAATACAAATTTTTTTGAACACTAGAATATAAAAAGTCATGTTCTAGTAGCCAAGACTCAAGTAATTTGGATAGAATCGGTTAGCACCGAGTTGAAAGCACCATATCTGAAAAGATAGTCATCTTGCACCACAAAAGATGATATGAGAATTACCTAACCTCAATGTCACCCTTCTAAATGTGAAGGTGGCATAGGGGCATGTAACATTACTCTTCTATTGATCATCAAGATGGATTGTTATTTGGTTTTACCGTCAACAATGTATTGAAATATGAAACGACCATCAAAATAGCTTTGCTACCGGTTCACGAGTTAGATCAGTCTTAAAAATCGGATGACCAAGTAATTTTAAAATATATGTTACATAAAATTTAATTAGTCTAAAACAAAAAAAAGAGTAAATTGCACAAAACATCCTTTATGTTTTCTCAAACTTGCAGGTTCCAACCTTAATGTTTAAAACTTGCTGAAAACAGCCTTTACGTTTATTTTTGTTGCGGTTCAATCCTTTATAGCTAACCACGTTATTTTATTCAGTTAAGTTCCCTCACATACATAACATGTGAGGATATATTCGTCATAAAAAAGAATATTTAAGTTTCAACCTATTTTAAACAAATTCTATCCGAAGGGACTAATGTGCAATAAAATCAAACTTTTAAAAACCAAACACCCGCTTTTCCAGTCTTCTTCTCTGGCGACTTCACCGGATTCTGGCGAACTCGAAAGTCCATAGTCTCTAAAAGTTCTGAAAAAAATCTCTGGAATTAGCAAATTACTATAAAAGTTGACCATGGTGCATCAAGCTCTTTAAGTTTCTTTAAAATATTATAATAATATCATAGTAAACATGAACCAGACCTAAGGGTATTCCTTTATCTGAATAACATTCTGCTTCACCAGTCCGAATTGTTTTACCACCTTTAGTAATGATTCTGATGTCAAGTTGGGTGGTAGGTTCTTGACCCGAATCGATTTGATCCATGTATTAACAAAAGAGTCGATTTGGGTTAACGTTTATCTCAAACCGACCACATAAAAATCTAGCTAAAATGGAAATTTATAATTAAAAGTCACCCAAACTGTATCTACAAGATTTATATCGAAATGAGCTCACAAGTGATGTGTAAGACACGTTTTTTGCCTCGACTTTCTTGTTTGGAGCTCGCTGCCAAGCTGGGAGTATATTTTTTCCTGTTGTTGACTCTGCAACCGTCCTTTTAATATCATCGTCCTCCTTTTAGATGTAGATTTGCCGGTTTGATCGTTGTTAGTAGCATGTGCAGCTTAACGTTACAACTCACAATAATCAATTTCAAAACATAAGTAAAAACTACCCCTTAATCAAAGTACCTATATCATCGGCTTGTTGAGCAGTCGGAGGGTTTGCCACGAAATCCGGCGAAGTCGTCGGAGAAGAAGGCTGGAGAAGCAGGTGTTTTATTTTATTACACATTAGTCCCTGCGGTTAGAATTTGTTTAAAATAGGTTGAAACTTAAATATTCTTTTTTATGATGAATATACCCTCACGTGTTACACATGTGAGGGAACTTAACTGAAGAAAATAACGTGGTTAGTTGTAAAGGACTGAACCCGCAATAAAAATAAACGTAAAGGCTGTTTTCAGCAAGGTTTAAACATTAAGGCTGGAACCTGCAAGTTTGAGGAAACATAAAGGTTGTTTTGTGCAATTTACTCACAAAAAAAAGTTATTATTTAAATAGAAAATAAACCTAGAAAACAGTTATACTGGTATGTTGGTTATATTTAATATAATAATAAAAAAAAATAAAGGGAAACAGAACAATGAAAAACTTCTTCAACGTGAAAACTAAAAAGAGCTAGAAGAATTTGTTAGGGTACTTTAAAGACAAACATCCACTAAGACTAGCTGGTAAAAAGCTATGGGTTCGATTCGATTACATGCATCTAGAAGAAACGTGTATAGTGATTTCAAGATACCTAATGAACAAGCATTTGTAGCAATTAATTTTCCCTATTGAAAAATTGGTCTGCATGTGTGAAAGATAATTAATTACAATCACATTCATGTGGACAGTAAGGGGCCATTTGTTTGATATGGGTTTTCTTTATAAGAAACTGAAACTGGAATTCATATTAAAACGAGCACAAGCAAAAAAAACATGATTAATGATATGATTCAATATTAGGTTAATGGGAGCAAGCAAAGCAACGGAAACATAGGAGACCGAGTTACATGGATCACATTGACTTGGATGCTTTGGAAAGTGCCGTCACGTTCTTCATTACGAATATGTTGTTTATGTGTACAATAGACAGGTTGTGGAAAGCGTTTCAACATCTCCCTAATTTGGTCGATTCTTATGTCCCGTTCAAGAAGGACGCGACTGGGAATGCCTTCAGCTTCATTAGGCTTTCAGACGTAGAAGGAAAAGAATATGAGGTAATTGGTGATCTGCAACAGGTGAGAGTGGATGGGGCGGTGATTCATGTAAGTTTAGCTAAGTCAATAGGGGGCTTCCAAATGCGTGGAACCAAAACTCTTATGGGGAGGTGCAGAGTCAACAAAACAAGCAGGCATCTGGTAAAAACTTAGGATGAGCCGATGAGTAAGGTGGATCACAGATTGTTCTAGGATTCTCTTGTGGGTCTCAAAAGCTAGTATGGAGATTAGAGTATAGAACTAAATCCGAAGTTGACGAAAGCAAGAAGGGTATGGGGAAACATTTCACGTATCGGTAACATTTGCAGCTGGGAAACCTTGATCAACCTCAAATCAGATCTCAAGGCTTGGTGAGCGTGAAAGTGAGGGCCTCAAGGTTCTTCTAAAATTTTCCTAACTCGTATCAAGCTCAAAGTTTTTGCAGGAAGAACAAGATACCTAGGTACAATGGTTCTCTAACCTTTGTTTATGGACAAGCCAAATCTTAGAGTTTGAAAGGGTGGCATAGCTATCGAGGGTGCCTTTTATCCCTAGGGTGAACGATTTAGGAGGTTTCTTCAGCCTTCTAAGACCTCCCACCCAGTGGAAACCTTTCAGTCGAGAAAGTAGCAGTCATCGTAAAAACCGGTTTTCGGGTTGCAGAGGAGGTGAAGCTTGTGTCAGGAGATATCTTAGTTTCAGTATGGTATTTGAGGAGGATGTATATTAGGCCCCTCCGCTCATCTCGTTTATCATTGACATGGATAGGGGAGAGTCTTCAAGAAAGTGAAGTGACGATAAGAATCCGGCTCCGGATTTGTGTCGAAAGGCCAGTTCGATTATTGTGATGTCATGGAAGTTGAACATGCGGTTGAGCTGAAGAACTTTTGAAGAATCGGTGCATGTGGATGTCGAAGAGCCTGTAAATCATTAGGAAGGTGGAACGGTTCCTCAGGTTGATGTCCTGGAAGTAGAAGGTCTAGGGCATCAGAATGCAAAGATGGACTCCTCAACTCCTATAGCAAGTCAAAGGGATGTGCCAGCCTAGTTTCGGTTTTGTGGCAAGGATGAATTCGGTTTGTACTCCGTTAACAGGCCTCACTGTGGGCCTACTACCAGACCAGAAAGGAAAGGGGAGGAAACTTTTAGGCTTGGATCTTAACATAAGTACAAAAGACCTATTCAATTTGGAGAATATAATTTGGGGGGGGGGGGGAGGCCAATGTGGTGTTGTCACACCCCAACCGATGGCGGAATCATCGGGGCGGACGGAAGTAGATTGCTCGAGACTTCAAACGCTAAACCTGCGGCAAATATTTAAACAATAAATTTCCATTACATTATTAACATTTCAAGTACAAGGTTTTTGGAAACAAAATACAACATCGATTCAAAGTACAGGTACATCAAAATAGAACATTTTAATCAAGAAACACGATCCTACATAAATCTAAGTTAAGATGAGTTTCTATGTCCATCCTACTAGATTCCATTGATCATCATCGTCATCAACCTGCAATACATGTTAAAGTATAGTTCAACACACAAGGCATTGGCGAGTATACAAGTTTGACTAATAGCATAATAAACGTTTAACAAATCCTCATGCATATATGTTACTTGAAACTATCATAGCAAAACTATCATGCAATTATACAAGTCAGCCCAAAGTTTACCGTTAGCGTAATCTAATCATAGCAATGACTAGACCGTTTTGTTTACTTAACATGACCTCATGAATACAGGCGGTGCGTTACTCCTATAGCGCTATATATGTTAAGGGAAGACGAGGTATAAGCATAACAAGTATAAGCACGTATAAATCTAAGTTTAGCATAATAAGCATGTATACAAGGATTGTTTGTGATTTAATCATAAGCATGATTGTGAGATTTGAATAAAGTACTCTATTGCACCCAAAGTGTTAAAAGTAAAACGGGGTCAAGTATACTCACGGTTTTGCAAAGCTTCCTAAGAAGATCCCGCGAGTTGTTGAGGTTGAAGGTTGAGGCTTACCCTACACGAGGGAAATGGAGATGGATGAGTATTCTAAGTTGGGTAGAGGGTTGGATTTGGAAACAGAATGTACAAAAAGTATAGTAGGAAAATCAAACATCGCGTAACACGACTACTCACTTCATGGAAGTGGGTTTATCCACGTCGTGCGAAGTGACTGTCCACTTCGTACGAAGCTACTGCTCAGCGATTTAGCTCATTTAATGCCCGTTCAGACAGTAAATTCAGTGAACGAGAGTTTAGGTACGAGACAGAAACAATCCAAATTCATAACAGTTAACTATAGTTCAGTTAATGTCCGAATTTGGTCAGAAAGTCAAATATAAGTGTGTGTTATATATATATATATTATTTGGATTATATAGTCCATCAAGTTTGTCATAGAAGTCAAGTATGGGGTGTGAATACCTCATTATATGATTCACCAAAGCACAAGGTTATAACAACTGGGTTGGTCGTGAATAACAGAATGTAAATTTTAACCATGCAAGTGGCCAAGTAAGATTAACCCAGGTGAGACATTACCGACATGAAAAAGTTAACTAAGTGTTGGAGGCCAGACGGGGTTAGGCTACGTTGGTACTAGCAAACCATTTGAGTGTCATGCAATAAACAAATGAGGTGGTGGAACTAATTCGGAAGCCAAGGCTTCTCGTGTTCACACTACTACTAGCACAAGCTTAATCATATGGAAGATGATGAGCTTGGTGGTATTCAACACTCGAAGATACATGCACTTTAAAAGGAAGTAGAAGAAATCGTAAGGAAAAAATAAGGTGGTGAGTTGAACTCACTTAGAAGGTCTAGAAAGCCTTCTGATTCGGGACTGAGATGCAAGTGAGAAATAAGGAGCTTCGGAGTAATTTCTAGAGTGAGAAAAAAGTTTAGAAGTGGAATGGGGTGAGTATTTATAGGATAACAGGTTAGTTCGTACAAGTTGGCATCACTTTGTGCGAAGTGCCCTCACTTCGTGTGGAGCTGACTTGTTTAGGCCGTTTCGTGTGTTTTAGCTGGTTTCAAGTATTTTAAGCATACGAGAGTGTTGTATAAGTATAATGCACACAAAATCAAGTATTCGAGTATTCCAAGTATAAATTTCTTGCATATAATCACGTATTCAAGATTGAAATGTATATTTTAAGTATGTAACATGTGTAAGTATCAAATAAGTTTTCCATTATGATCGTAATCTCAGAGTACACGGGTTGAAAATGAAATATACGAATGCGATACAAGTTTCCAAAAATAGAAGTACGACAATACTTTCTAATGCGCAACGTTTAATGATTTCATACATGAAGAGGGTTAATGGAGTATGTTATGCAAGGGAAAGAAATTCACCTTCCGGGCTAGAAAGAGTGCAAAACTTAGTAAGATTGATCGGGCACGTGTTTGCCCTATGTTTTGGAATTTGTGGTCAGAGGCGGCGCTAACGGCCTTACCTAAGTGCTACTCGGATCACTGTCCTCTTGTTTTGGTCACGGATCATTTGAATTTTGGTTCGAAACCATTTAAATTCTTCACCTCTTGGTTATCTAACCGAAGCTGTTATGCATTCTTGTTTATTAAGTTTCAAAGTTCAGGTTCCAGTGGATAGGATTCTGGCAGCAAAGATTAAAAGCCACAAAAATGGATTACAAAGATGGATAAAAAATATGGCGCTTATGGAAAATCGAGACTTCACACTTCTTAAAGAGGAGATCGAAATTTTTGAAAACAAACTAGAAGTTGGAACAATACAGAGGAGGAGTTGGAGGCCAATTTGGAAATGCAGCTTAACTTGTCGGAATTGGAGGACAAATGGGTTGCGAATCTTCGCTAAAAGGCTCAGGTTAAATGGGGATCAAATGTTGATCAAAATACTGCTTATTTTCATGGAATCATTAATAACAAGATTTGTGGGTCTCGGGTTAATGGCCTTATGATTCTACTAAGAATTGGTGCACCGAGCCAAAGAGAATTAAAGCGGAGGTTTTTAGCTTTGTTGCAAAAAAAAAACAATAAAAAAAATCAAAGTTCTAGTTAAGTTGAGACTTTCTTTTGTTTGCCATGACATTAACAGGATTAAAGATAGTGATGCAGGTATGCTCATTGCATCGTTTTCTCGACTGAAATTAAAAAGGGGGTATGGGACTGTGATGGGGATCGAGCTCTGGGGACCGAGGGTTTCAATTTCGGTTTCATAAAGAAGTTTTGGAGTTTGTTGTAGGCGGATTTTGTGGTTGTGCTTCAGGATTTCCACTCGGCTAGGATAATCAACAAAGGATGTGCTTCTAGTGTTAACGCGCTCATTCCGAAAACGATGGACCGGGTGTGTCTTAACGAGTTTAGACCAATAAGTCTTCTTGGTACTATCTCAAAGGTAATTACCAAAGATTTGGTGAATCACATCAAACTTGTCATTGGGTACTTGATATCCGACAACCAATCCGGATTTTGAGTGGGTAGAAACATTCTTGACGGGCCAATGGTTTTGAATGAAGTTTTATCTTGGGAAAAAAAGGAGAGAAAAAAAACCTTTTTTATTCAAAATGGACTTTGGAAAATCCTATGATAGTTGATTTTTCATAGACTCGATCATGGGGGGAAATTGATTTTCCGTCCAAGTGGAGAGTTTGGGTTAAGGGTGTTGTGCAATCGGCGAGAGCTTTGGTTCTTGTTAATAGGTCCCCGTCGTTTGAGTTTCAATGCCATAGAGGGGTTCACCAAGGCAACCCATTATCTCCATTTATTTTCGTTCTAGTAATGTAAACCTTCCGTTGCTTCGTGAACCAGGCTACTCGGGAAGATAATTTGAGGGTTTTATGACTCCAAACAGAGGGCCATTTTATAGGGGGGGGGGGGGGGGGGGGGAAATGCGAAAAATCTAGCTAGAATTTTGAGAGTTTTTTTCTTATTTGGGGCTCAAAATTAACTATGACAAACCAACCTTGTTTGGTCTTGGGGTGCAGGAGGAGGTGGATAGAGTCGCTCGGAAGCTTCAATGCCGGAAAGGTAACCTCCTATTTACTTTTTTGGGCCTTGTTGTCAGAGCTTTATAAAAATTGGAAAAGTGTGATCTATATTGTGGAAAACGACTCTTGGTTTGGAAGGCTTCAGTCCTATCAATTGGGGGTAGGGTGGGTTACCCTCTAAAAGCGGTATTTGAGAGTCTCCCGGTGTATTATTTTTCAATGAGTAAGGCATTGAAAAGGGTGATTTAGAAGCTTGATGGGCTGAGAAAACACTTTTTCTGGGGAGGTAAGGATAGCAAAGACAAAATGCATTGGGTCATTCAGACCAATGTGACACAGCCAAAAAATAAAGGGGGCCTAGGTTTAACTTCTTTGCACGATTTTAATATAAGCTTTTTAAGTGGCATTGGAGGTATTTAACTGAAAGTCTAATATTATGGAACAGAGTCATTCATGCGATATTTAACTGAAAGTCCATTATATGTCTGCCACTGAATTTTGCCATCTGAGTCAACAAACATGCCTCAGGCGCTTGGAAACAAGTTGCAAATCACAGCAGTGATTTTCAGAAGAAGGGTATCGATATGCAGCCTTCATTTAAAGGCAACCTCGGAAACGTTAGGAAATAAGATTCTGGAGGGACTTGGGTGAGCGCTTCGACTTCGACTTCCATGTTTCCGTCGATCTATGCCTTGGATGAGAACAAAGGAGGTGTGGTGGCGATATAATTAATGTCGTTAACGAGTCAGTGCAATGGGTGGGTATTGGTCTCGAGAACCGGCAACTAATTTAGGAGGATCTCAAAAACTATTTAAATCTTCTAAATGGGGTTTAATTGTCAGATATAAAGGATAGCTGGAGGTGGTGTCTAGACCCTGATCAACGCTTTACAATTAAGTCCTTTCTCAAAATGCGCTCAAAATATTAGGTTAAACAATTAAGAAAAATAGCCTAAACAAATTACTGTTGGGATGAAAAAAATGAACAAAATGCCATATACAAGGTTAGAAAAGTCGGTTAAGTGAATCATCTAAACACAAAAACTAACCAACCTTATAACTATAAAACTAAAATCAATCGGCTGGAAGTTCTACGTAATCGACACCTCTTATTATAGTTTGGCTGAAGAGTAAAACCGACTTGTTCACACTCATTATAAGCATTTTCATAATTGTATAAGAAGTCTCAATTTCAAACATATAACCCACGAAGTATGTTAGATAACCAAGCCTTTATAACCAAAGTATTGCCTTATATCGTTTCTAATTCAACCAGTTTCACTAGAACCGCCTGGTTTGTTTGGGTGAAAATGTACCATGTCTCTGTAGGTTCTAGTTAATCTACTTCATTTATAAACATTAATCATGAATGATCGTTTAAAAGAACAATATTTCCCTTGGTCGTTTAGACTATGCGTAATGGTTTTACTATAAAAGTAAAAAAGTTTGTCACATCATTGACACATATGGAGAACAGTTTTCGTTATTTAAAAAAAATATGTAACTTGTCTACCATTATTTTTTATATGAATTTTAAAAAAAGGTGTGATCCGTTTTAAAGACATCGACTCAAAAAATAAATCGGACCCCACACCTTTGCCTCACGCATGTTGTTCTGCTCACGCATTTGCCCATCACACCCATAGAGGCAGTGCTTTATGCTTACTGTGGTGAGGTGACAAAAGAGCGTAAAAATATTTCACAAAGTCTTTTGGTACTCGGAATGATCTTTTGCTAGTGTTTCGTTCACCTGCGGCCCCATCTCTCACTATATACCCTTGAAACATGTGGATATGACATGGCTATCCCGACCTAAGACGATAGCTTATTCCATTTAAATGACTATGATAATTTCTCTCACCTAAATGCTTTTAATGATTAATTAAGAAAATATATTATGTGGATATCTCAATGATGTTGTCGGGATTCTCTTGGTCGACATCTTGCTGAACATGTTGGATCAGATATATATATTTGTTGTATTTTATATTGGAATAAACCAAAATGAATGTCCATTTAAACTTAATCAAAGTATTTATGCAACAATCAATAGTTAATTTACTGTGCTACGTTAGAGCCGTGGTTTCAAAAGATTGAAACATGATAATTAAGGTAGAAAGGTTGTCTTAATGATTAGACCCCTTATTAGGGTGGAAGGGGCACCTTTCACATTATCACATCCACTCACCATTTAACGCCCAATTTCATCATATTCAATCACATTTTCTCCATCACACTTGTAACACCCATCACACCATCACACTTGTAAGTTGTAACACCCGTCACATTACCACAATTATTAACCCACACCCAATCATAATCCATGAATCAAGTCCCACCACCGTGAGATACATCATCACGGTCTTCCTCTTCACCGTCGTTAAACCTTAATGAAAACTGATTTTGATTTTAACTCATTTTCACATTTGGAACTAAATAACACTTTCGTTAAACTTTGACCAAAGCTTAAAAATTATAAATTCCATATTGTGTTATGATATTAACAATTGGTATTTTAAACGGCTAATAAAGCTTATGAATCATTAATAACAGGACTAACAACGTGTTAGCCCACATCAAAGTTTTACAACATCGTCAAACTTTAAATACACATACCTGATACATCAAAGCTACACCATTGTTCCCACTAATGGTAGTTTCTTGCATTCTAGATCAACATCTAATCCATAGAAAGCCATATTGTTTGATAATAATTGATCAAATTAAACTTCTTCTAGCTAACTTTGACTCAATATAATCTACATGTAGCTGATTTTCTATGTCATCAAGTCGTTTTGATTTATGGAGGTTTACTTAAAACCAAAAAGGCATAATATTAAAATATTGATATAGATTTGCAAGGAGGTTTGATTACTACTCATTCATGACTATTCTTATTTCATGCATCGACGAACTCGAAGCTCAAGAAGACAGTGCCCCCTTATAGGGTTTTAAGAGGGTGCAACCCCTTGGCAGGGTCTTAGAGCATTAACATCCATTCCATCATATTTTTACCCTATATTACACTAAAAAATACTATATTTTCTTTCTACTTTTTAATTAAATAATACTAGTATGGTGAACGTGCGATGCGGCAGGGGTGACACTTTGCATTGCGGCACTCGTTTCTGGTAGTTTTCTTATTCGTATAATATTTATGGTAGCCTTATTGTGGTGGATATATGTCATAAGTGTTAATATGTTTAGTCATTATCAAATTTAGAATTTAAATTATCAAGTACATCAAGAAATCATTGATGCAATAAAGTAACACACGAATAAAAAAACAAGTCTTAGACATAAAGAAAAATTATATAAAGTAGCACACGAATAAAGAAATATAAGTGTTAAACATAAAAGTTGAAAACTAAAAGCTCAAGTGTCAAGTAAAAAGCTTTTTAAACTAACTAATATAATCTATAAGAGTATTTTTGAACTTATAATCCTAAAAAAAATGCAATACAATCTAGTATGTATCTAGTCAAGTAAAAAACTTTTTTTTACAACTAACTATTTTGAAATATAAAAGTAAAGTTTGAACTTATTATCCCTTACTTATCTATAAGAGACTAAGAGTATATAGTTTTAACTTATTATCTCTTAAAATTGCAACAAAATCTAGCAAGTATCTAGTCAAGGTTGAAAATTTCTGGATTATTTTTTATTACTTTTTACAAGCTTTTTTTTAATTATAAAAATACATTATTTTATTTTTTTAAAAATAGAATGTTTTGCTTATCTAAAAGATAAAATAAAAAACTATTTATTTTACACCTGTAAAGTTTTTTTAATAAAAAATACTACTAAAGATAAAAACTAAAAGATAAGTTATTATAGTTATAAAGTAAGTTTATTTTTTGGTTAAATTGCTAAGTTTTTAATTTTTTTCTTTATTACTATTATTTCTTCTGTTATAAAGTTCATAACTTTTTCAAAATATCCACATAGTACTCATCTAATTAACTTTAAAATTGTAAAAATTTCATTTTTTATTAAAACAAAAAATAGTAGCTGACTTTTAAGTATGTTTTAGACCTTTACCTTTACCTTCAATTGTATATTTCATTTTTTATAAGTATAAAAAATTCTATTTTTATAAAAATTAAAAAAGTTATGTTAAGAGTTTATATCTATAAGTATACATATAAAATTCAAATAGGATGTTTGGACTTAGGAGTTAATACAGAAGCACACATATATAGGTCTAAATTTTTAATGGACAATGTAAATTTGACAAACCCAAAAAGGATATGAAAGTGTAAAATGAACAAACCCGAACAAGGTACCGTTGTACATTTTAATCCGCACAACACTTACGGTTGCAATTAAATACGTATAAGTAAAATGATATTATTTTATAGTGCTTACTTCTGTTCATCCTACTTATCATTTAAAATAAAATATTATGGACATATAACAATATCTTTACACACGTGGATCTTCGACAAAAAAAAGCGCAATGCAAATAATCTGCTAAAATCGGCAAAAAAAGTTATTCCATTATTTAGGGGACATTTAATTCAAACAAGTGTATTTTAGCCTATTAAATGTTTCTCTTTTTCATTACGGCCACATACCAATTCATTAGGTATAAAACATTATTAGATGGAGAAAACTAATAAAACACTATTTTAATAAAACCAATTAGATATAACAAGTGAGCTTTTATGATGTCAGTTTACTACATGCTAACTTATGCAAGTGTGTGCACCCAACCAAGTAAATACACAAACATACAGACTACGAACAAAGCTCATATCAAACCCGCATGTAACAATGTTTCCAAATTTTATCTAGTTGCTGGAACAAATTGGTGAACAATCTTAATCAAACGAAATCGAAGTGAAAAGGGTTGGAATATTATTAAATTGATAATAATACAGCAATGTAGAGAGTCCAAGCATTTGAAATGTGATAGGACACATTGCTTCAATAACTTATACACTAATGCATCATCTACTTGTATATTTTAATCCGCACAATAACACTGACCAAGACAACTATCGAAACGTCGACAAAAATGAGTAGGTCATTACGATACCTTTGGATTCTTTTAAAACATTATAGTTTATAAGATACGACAAAAATACGTAAAAGAATTATAAGTTCATTGTGGAAGTGGAAATGTGTAACTAATTATCCATAATTTTGTTAAATAAATGGATTTAAGTGTAATAATACGAGGGACTAAAATATAATTAGTGTTTAAAAGACCATGTCACCCTTATTTAGGGGTGTTTTTATAAATAAAGAGGGAAGAAGTTCTTATTTTTTGAGTATCTTAAAATACCACTCACTCATGCATTATAATATAGTATACATATTTATATACCTTTATTATTACCTTTTATCTCTCCTTCACTCACAACTACTTTCAAAATATATTAAAAATTTATAGGAGGTGAACAATGTCCCCTCAAATATACTAGATAAATAGTAACATTTTCTCTCTCATTCATTCACAATTTATACTTTTTATATTATAAAAACCACATTCACACAATTTGGTGGAATGGATATGAATGCTCTTATACATGGGGTATGCTCTCACGCTCCTTAACTACACGTAGGCGTCACATCTTTCACTTTAACCTATTTTACTTCACCTCAGATTAAGGAAATGGTTTGACCCTCGTTAACGCCCTTTAAATTAATTAAAACACACAAACACACACATATATATAGCATATTGTGTGTGTAAAATTTTCAATTCTTGACTCCCTTTCTTTCTCTCTTCTTGTTAGCTCCTTAACATGTGAAGTTTTTAATGCTCCTTAACATCTCATAAGAGTGATGTGTTAAGTGTTAACGAATACTAAATAGGATTAACGCCTATATGTGTTAGAGCATACCAAACAACCTAAGTGACAAGCAATCAGACGGGGAAATATCCTTATCCTTAGTGAGGATCTCACTGCCCAGTCAACAAGTGATATCCACTATAGAAAAGATATGTAGGAAATATAAAGCGGTGAAAATTTGAATTGTGGTAGGCAGCTTTTTTTTTAATTTTTTTTATAAATCAAATCTACACCTAACTCTAATATATATAGTAACCACTGCACCCAAAGGTATGATTATATTAAATTGCGATAAGCACTTTTTATAAAAATAACTTGTGCTAATCGACTTTCGGATAATAAAATACATATATTATGTTTTCTTTGGAGTCTTGTGATATAGTGGCAGTTACCGTGTAGCCCGATTATTTGTGCATGTGCTTACAAAACAGTGGTGAAGTCCGATTATTTATTAGGTTATAACTGAAATAATTTAATATGTTCACATTTATTTTGACAAACCGATTTTACTATTTTAAAATACAAATTTGATTTAATAGGACTGATTTTGATCAACAATGACTTTTGCCATTGACCATTTTTTTCCTCACACGCTCATTAAGTCATTTTCACCAATTTTGCCCGACAATTTTGAAAGAGAATGTAATCATCTTTACCAACAAAAAGCTAAGCTTATCGTTTGCAAGCTTTAATCATTTTTAAGTAGTGTAAAATATTGGATTTTGAAAGTTTTACTATCCCTCTGATTTTACTGAAAACAAAGTTTAAAATCCACCAATAAGTACGTGGCTTATATACAATAAAGATAGAAGAGGTATGGATAGAAGAATTTGCATATTTTTTTCACATCTAATTGACTCATTTGACCCGTGTTATTTTTAGTTTTAACCCATATAAAAAAACTTGACATTAGCATGAAGTTAATTTTTTTTTAATTATATACACGGTTGATATAATTGCAAGCACTGTTCCAATGATGGCTGCACCTCTTATCCTAACAACATGAAGAATTGAATGCCATTGTCCACACCATGAGGTAGACACCATAAAACACATTTTTCAAATGTTATTTAACAATTGAACATTGAAGGTTAGACCATCTGTTATCGAGTCACGCCCTTACCCATGTTGCTACATTTGGACGTTAAACACCTCCTAATGGGCGCGTTAACAAAGGTTTAAGAGGGGTGATGAGGGTTTGGGCGTGAGCCCCTTCATGCTTGGAAACTTCAAGATGGCGCAAAAAGGTAGGGAGAATTAATTAATGTAACCAATGAAAAAAAATGTGCCTCACTCACAAGGTTTCATCCACTAATTTGTTTACAACAAATCACTCATTTTCGTTTTTTTTATTTTATTTATTAAATATTATTTTAACATGTAGTGGTTAATGAAAAATTACAAACAAATGTGAAAATAATTGAATAAGAGTTTATGTCTGCGTGACAAAAATTTGGAGTAAAAAATACGAGTCCATAACACATAGTCTTAGGCTGTGTATTATCGTCTCACGCTCCCATCGATGTGAAAGTTCTTAGGGCGTGACCGACGTTGTACCACATTCCAAGTTGGGCGTGTCCGACGTGAAAGAAGTTGAGAGTGATTCTGCTCACGCCTTGAAGCTACAGACATGGGGCGTTGAAGGTGGGGATTAATTGTCTTAGCCAATGACAAATAACCACCTCATCTCATTACTTTTCTTTAAATTCATTTAAGTTAAATATTATTTTAATTAGCAGTGGGTGAGACCATTACATACAAATGCGAAAAAAGTGAGTTAGAACTCATGTTTACGTGACAGTGATGTGGAGTGAAAAAATGTGAAACCATAACACATAGATTTATAGTCATGTGGCCAACACATGTCACACCCCGACCCGCATCGGAATAAGAGTCGGGGCATAATTGGGTTATCACCAAAGCTCATGATGTTTACTAATATGTTTCATATTTATTAAATTCAAAATTACAACTTCAATATTCCAAACAAGTTCATACAATTACAAGGAAAAAGTAACTAAATAAACAATCCAAAACCTAAACTGATTTATTCTTCTAAGCCGTCCTATATGTTTCTTACTGCATCTGGATCACCTGTATCATGTGTAAAAATGGGGGTTTTGGGTCAACAAAAGTTGGCGAGTGAACCTTGTTAGAAAACATTTATTATTGATTTCTTGTTATATTTAATATGGAAAAATTGTGCAATAATCATATGTGAGCAAACGTAAATAAA
This sequence comes from Scalesia atractyloides, assembly GCA_947069175.1. Taxonomy (NCBI): domain Eukaryota; kingdom Viridiplantae; phylum Streptophyta; class Magnoliopsida; order Asterales; family Asteraceae; genus Scalesia; species Scalesia atractyloides. The sequence continues at coordinate 15,510,414 of CAMTDV010000029.1, forward strand.
CATACAATAACAAACCACCTTGCATGAGTATATGACATGAATGATAATGTATATGTTGGCAACGTCACGTTCCGCTCATAGGTAATGGGGAACGGACGGCCTATGATGATGTATGTGCGATCAATGCTCAATCAAACGGAGCCGATCGTATGTTGGCAACGCCTTGTTCACGCTCATAGGTAATGGAGAACGGTTCCGCTCATAGGTAATGGGGAACAGACGGCCTATGATGATGTATGTACTGAAAATGATAAATTTAATCTAAACATTAACCACACAAACAGTTGATACATATTGAATACACATTTGATCATGGATATGATGGATGCACAAGTGTTTAAATGAAATAAATAATAAGACACATGATACACCCCAAAATGTGATTAAAACGGGGAATTTGTAGAGATTCACTCACATTGGGTGCGTTCGTTTGATGATGTTGAATGCGCACGAGTTTAGAGGGTTGATCGACGAGGATTAACTAACCTAAATAATAACGAAAAGGTACGGTAAATAAGTGGATTTTATTAATAATTTTAATAGGATTTTTAGATATATTTTTGTGAGTTTAAGGTCATTTTCTAACTTTAAAAATATTATTTTTAAGTATTTTTAATTGATTTTTAAATTAAATAAATAAATAAAAATATAAAAAAAATGTTGACTTTTTGGGTTGACCGTTGACGTTGACCATTGACTTTGACTGTTGACCGGTTCGGTCTTGTGTTTGTTTGCACTGAGTGAGGTTCGAACTTGTGACCTCCCGTACGCGTGCACGCAGCTCTACCAACTGAGCTACGTGTCTAACCCGAAATATTTCTGTTTTTAATTATATTTATATACTATTTAATTTATTCAAAATTCATTTATTTTAAAAAGGATTTTAATTATGTCGAACCGGTGCACATAACAGGTCTCGAACCCGGGACCTGTTGTTTAACGTTGCACACAGTCCACCGCTGGACTATGTGTCTAACCTGGTTAAAATACTTGTTTTTATTTCTCTTATATACTAACTGAAAGTTTCCGTATTTGGATTTTATAAAAAGGTTTGAATATTGTGACGAATCGGAACAAGGACAGACTCGAACTCGGTATCTCTATGTTTCAAATGCACAACAGTCCACCGCTGGACTGTGTGTCTAACCAGAGATATAACCCGATTTATATTAATATATACACAACCTAAACTTCATCTTCTTCGTCAAAACAACCTTGAACAACAATTATTCAACTGTTCTTGTTTAATTCGATTAACGGACATATAACTGATTAAAATGAAATGGATAAAGAAGGTTTTGGAAACGAATGTACCGGAAAGATGATTTTCTCAGAATTCCGGCAAAGGTCGTCGGCTCTGTTTATGAATTCCGTCTGAGCGGACCAATTAACAGTTTTGATTAACTAATTGTAAAATTAAGTGACTAAACAAGAATTATCAGAGAGTTTAGATGTTTGTACCGATTCACAGCGTGATTTCAGAAATTTTCAGAGATTTTCCGGCGAGTGCAGATTATCCGGTATCATCGTCTGGGACGATTCTGGTTGAAGGATTTGAGTTAGTATAAGTCTAACAATAGATAGAAGATGAAAGAATTGAGAAATTTACCGATTCGATGAATGTCACGGTTTTCCGGCGAAAGTCCGGCGATATCAGATAGCGATTCCGACGAACAGAAGTTAGAGTAAAAATGAAATTGAGAGTGTTGCGATTGTTTCCGAGATGTGAGACGTTGGAATTTTTTGTGCATAACAGGAGTAATATGATTTCGGTTTTCAATCACGCAAATCATATGAATCGAGGCATTGAAGACAGAATTGATTGAGAACGTGGGTTGGCATTGATTTATCGGTTATACTCAGGAACTCAGGGTCACTCAAACGTCTGGATAGTTGAGAGCCGATTATCGGTTTCAGTTTTGGCGCTAACAGGTAGATTCACGGGTGATCTTAAGGTTTTATTTGTTTCTTGATTACACAAAAACATCAAGTGGCGGAGTGGTTAAGTGTTGGTTGATTATGTCTTCCGGCTGACCCGGGTTCGAAACCCGGCAGCCCATTTTCATTTTTAATTACTTTATTTTTATTTTTTAACAATTTTAATTTCCATATTCTAAAATTTTTATTAGTTATGTATTGTTTAAAATTAAAATAAGCATTAAATGAGCAACGAAAATTTGAAACTGATTATTCGATTAATAAACGAAGCGAGTTTTGAAAACCCGTTTTTCGACGGATGTTACAACACAAGCGTAATTTACTAGTGCAAGGAGTTTGATTGAAGGTTATAGCCTTGTCTCCATGTCAAAGCAGAGGTCGCTATTTCGAGTGTCACACCCTGGCTTTCACAGCCAAATCCAAATACTTGTGGGCCCGGGTTGGGAATATCGTGACGTAAGTTGATATTATCATAATCAATTAAACACAGCACAACGGAAGTCTTGGAATTTAAATTACTATTACAAACTAAATATTCAAAGTACAAAAATAATATACAGACGACTCGTAATAGAAGATTCATAGGCGGATCGCAAATTGTACAAAAGTGTAAAACAGACTTTGGGCAGATCTAGGATTTGCAAGATCCTCTTATCACTACCGAGCACTTCCAGCCTATTTTCGTATTGTACCTGCAAGCTTAGTCTTTTGAAAATACGTCAGCTTTCGCTGGTAAATACACCTAACTGACTCATTTAAAAAAAAAACTTAAAAATGTTTTAAGTGCACGTTGGCACAAAATCTTTTATAACTTAGGAGAGTTATTTTGTAACCTTGTTAACATATTCACTTGTTTGTCCATACATACAGGGCCCAGTACGGAGACCGAGACATGATTAACGTACACACCACTTACGAACTCCCGAAGGAGTTATCCCCAACTTTGTGGGTAAATGCATTTGAGCGTATGTCAGGTGTATGCCTACACCCCACGCTAAGGTCATGGCCATTATCTAATGTAATGAGTCGGGGATACTCAGGACACGGTAGTTAACCCCCGATGTTTAAGTTATCAAACAAAATTGATTAAAACGGAATATGCGGATTTACTAGCCACAATTCGGCATTCGATTGATCCCATTTCTGACCAAGCGGTAATATTTTACCGTAACCCAAGCCCGTATAAGGGAAACAAGTCAGAGTATTTACCTGAGCTAGTCTTCGTTTAAACGTAAAATTTAATAACTCAGTCGTACACAAAAGTACTAAGTGCAAATAGCATTACCGGAAGTCTTTACTCTGGATTATGGCATAAGCTAACCAATTAAATACTAACGGCCTTATTTAAGTCAAAGACTTAGACTGAGTAGTGTACAGGATCAAATCGTATAACGCTTGATTAAACAATGATCGGATAGAATGTAGTTTAATTTCAACAAGTACTTTGACTTGTATAATATGGTTAAACTATAAACCATCTGGATTTTGAGACTTAAATAACAAGGTTAGACCGTTTCGGGTAATTTCCGTAAACTAGTTACATATACTTAACCGTACGCATATCAGCGATATCGGGTAACCGGATAAGTCATGGACAAGGTCTATATGCCATTATGTGTTAAATAGGTTGTAATATTAGTAGGATAGCAACTTATATGCCCCTTAAGGTTTTAATTTAAAGGCATTTCGGTAATTATATACCGTATAAAGAAACTTGAATATAATTAAAGTTATACTGAAAAGTATTGTGGAAAAATATTTATTTTATGATATGATATCAGTAGGAACACGACAATATGCGTAATTTATCTTTTATGACCAAACTATGCACCGAAAGGGCATTTTGGTCATTTCATAAATAGTTTTATAAATTATTTGGGATTCTGAGTTCATATCATATACCTACTGTAAAAGTATTTAAAATAAGTTTTAAAATCTGTAGGTAAAAGTCTTGGTTAATAAATATGGTTTAAGACCATACTATGCGCCAAAACGCGCTTATGTCGTCAAATGACGATTTATGCGACGTTTAATGAAAACTGATGTTAAGGTCAGGTTAACATGTCTTAGATATATTATTTAACATAACATATCATAGGTAAAAGATTTATTTTGAAAAGGTATGATTAAAACGTTTTAAGAGCCACAAGGGCTTTATCGTCATTTATCGACATAATACAAGGACTTGTTCTTAAACTTAGTTTGTAATATGATTTGACATCCCAAATAATACTTTATTATATATTACATCAGTAGGAAACTTATTTTCAAGTTCGTTATGGATTAAACCGTTATTTTATGCAAAAAAGGGCATTTTAGTCAAAATGGCATAATTACGGAACTTGTGCATAAACTCAGATTCTGATTATGATCATGTAATATAACCTCAGAGGGTTATGCTACATTATATTACGATCATAATGTAACCTTAGATCAGTATCTAACTAATCTAAATTGGGTCAGAATCGAAAGTCAAAGCAGAAGTCAAACTTTGCGACTTTCGGTTGCGAACCGACCCTAGAACTGAAATTGACGAGCCGAACATGTTCTTACGTGTTCTAATAATTATTGCCAACTTGTTTAAGTGTCAAAACATGTTTCATAACATATATAAGCTCAGATTACAAATTTTTCAAAAAATAGCCTATTTGACTTTTTAATGTTTAAACTTTGACACGTCAATTGGTCTAGCAAACGTGATCTTCAGGAGGTGCCCTTAATAGGAATTAACACCTATCTTATTACGATCACTTAGCCATGTTCGTTATGAATAATGGTTGGACCATAATGGTCCAACCGAAAGTCAAGAGGTTTTTTCGTAAAACGCTTGACTTTTGGCTATAAAAACCTATAAACGAAAATGCAAGAGAAAGGAACACTTACAACTGTTTCCTAGAATGCAATAGAACTAAGTTGGATGCTGCTTTCAGTTAGGAACTTCCAGAGGAGGGAGATAGAATGTGAAATAAGAAAGGTGCAAGTTCAAATCTGAAGCATTACACCTATTTATAGTTGGAGAGCTTGAAGGAGGTGATGCCAGGTGTTAAGGGGTGTTAGAGGAAGCCTACAAGTGTCCTAAAACGTGGCAAAGCTATTTGAAAGTCCATGGTTTCGAAAAAAAAGGTTTTTGGCAACATGTGTGGAGGACAAGGCAATTTTTCTGCAGATATAGCCTTCTGGCGGGCCACGAGAGACTTTTCAAAGTTTGTCATATTTAGCCCCTCAACTTATAAAACCTCCTAAAACACCTTTATAGCATATTTATCCCTTCGTAACCAAATTTGGCATACCCGGGAATATGCTCGGACATTGTCGAGCTCTCGATTCGTTAAAAGGTCACTCAGAGGTATAAATTAACATGTTGACACTTTTAACCCCCCCATTATCCAACTTTTACATATTAACAGATTTAATCCCTCTCATCCAACAAATGGGACATATGAGAGTTAGGACTTTCTAAAGGATCACTCAAAGGCCACTATAAGCATGTTGACTCCGATGTCACTCAGAGGCTGGGCATGCTGACACAACGGTCACTCAGAGGCCAAGTTTAACCATATTGACATATCAGTCACTCAGAGGCTAAGTTTAAGCATGTTTACACAACGGCCACTCAGAGGCTAATGTTTATGCATGTTGACATCATAAAGTCACTCAGATGGCTCAGTTTGAGCATGTTGACGCCTTTAGTCTTATTAGTCTTTAATAACTAAAATAAAAATACAACACGTGTCACTATAATATTGGAACACGATTTTTACGAGGTGTTACATCGAGGCTTTGGCAATTCTGATTTTTTTTGCTTACCTCTCCTCCTTTTTATAAAATTTGTGATTTACAGATCCCACATTGACCTAATAAGAAACTTTCATCTTCTTTTCTTCTTATTATCCTTGTCACACATCAGTGAAACAACAAACCTAAAAGATAACTCATCACTATAAATTGAGAAATTAAGTATCTCACTATAGTCCTACTTGATAAGTGAACTGAGATGGGGGAAAGTTAAATGAATACTTGAACCTGAGACAAAACGAGTCGAGCCATGTTGTCTTGGTTTTTAAACGAGGCGAGCTCGAGCTTATAATTTCAACTCTATTTAAAATCTGAGTCAAATTAGCTCGATTAAACTTCGAGTAAACTCGAGCTAGCCTTGGCCCGTCTCATGAACAAACCTATTTAAAAAACTTTAATAGATGTCCCAATGTCTTGAAACCTTTAACCTCCAAATCCTGATGGTTTAGACAAAGAAGACTATCATCCTCATCCTCAAAATCACCATTCTTTGTATCCGCCGAACATATTTCCCAATTGTTCCTTCATGTGTACCATAATATTTTTTGTTTTGTTGGCCAACTTTAACTTTAACCTTCTCTAAACTAAATATGGATAATACTCACAAACCCTAAACTGCGGCTATTCTACATAATTTGATGCCTCCATCATTGTTTCGGATTAGCCATCCAAAGAGTCATCTATAAGAAGAACCCGATGCCTCCATATTATCTTCATCATAAATAGACTTATCAACTTACACCATTACCATCTCTAAAATACATTTTTTTCTTACTAAGAACACAAACCCTACCAAAAGTTAAACATTCATCTTTATCTTCATCCATAAATATACATTCACCACACAACCCTGTAATCTTTTTGTACTCACTGACAAACCAAACAGATAATGGTAACCTATCAATTTTTGGCCATGCCATCATCTCGTTGATCACAATTGTTTTTATCAATTGTTTCAACTCCTTAAAGATCTGTTTCATCTCTTCACCAATTTTGAACTTGTTAGACCTACTACTAGACTAGACTTCCAACCAAACCCATCATCCTCCCACATAACGAATCACAAGTTTATTAAAAGCTTCCTTCAAACATACCATATATATATTGGGTATCATTTTACATTATTTACTTGACCCAGAAAAAAAAAAGAATAATCCAAGTGCAAAAATCATAGGTTTGTTGTGAAACTAAAAAACTAATTGCTTCTTCGATCTCCAATAGTTGTCAAGGTCGTTAACCAGGAAAACATTAGAGTTTTATGTCCCGTGCTTTCTGCCCTTGCACCATTATCATAAATTTCCTAATTTGTTATATTATTTAGCTTTTTAATATAACAGTTAAATGACTGGCTGGTCCCTATTGTTTGCCAATTTTTGTAGACTTGGTCCCAGGGCTTCAATAATTATAGAGTTGGTCCCGATGGTTGCAATTTTTAAACTCGGGTGATCCTTATCACTAATCATTGCTAGATTTCTCAGTTATGTATGTGTGAACTGACTATATTTATCACACCCTGCTTTCCCGGTGGGCTGAACTTGAGGTTTATGCGTGACGATTGATAACAGTATGGAAATAAGCAGCGAAAGGTAAAATAAAACATTTATAAACGTAAAAGCTTGAAATTAATAAATAAAGTTATACAAGTTGTTCGTACATATATCCACAGGCGGATCCATATTAAAAGCCACTTGAGACTAATATGGGTCTTTTTCGTGGAGTTACAAGTTCCAACATCTAAGACCAAGCCTGCTCCAGCCTATTCCGTATTTGCTTATAACCTGCCTTAGTCTTTTGAAAATACGTCAGTGTTCACTGGTAAATACAATTAACCGACTCTTTTGAAAATCTTCGTAAAATTTATTTGATACCATTTGGTATTTCATTTTTAAATAACTTGGTACAAACTATATCTCTTGTTACCAGTATTACATGCTTGTCAATATAGTCAAGGAACAGAATCATATGGCGGTACATGATTAATAGAATCACCACATTTTTCATTTTCATCATATATATTTGTAGAATTAGCGTCTAGTAAGTGTATGCCTACAATCGCGCTTAAAGCGTGGCCATTTACAATTGAATGTGTCAAGATATTTAGGACACGGTCGTAGTAACACCTAGGTGTTTAAGTTATCAACCAAAACGGATTAAGTATTTTCGTTTCTAGGACATCATTTTCCCTTTTGGAATACCCGACCAAGTGGCTAATGCCATATCCCAAGCCTTTATAAAATAAAATAAGCTAAGAGTATTTACTTGTGCTAGTTTTAATAATATCATAATTTAGCACAATCGTAATTCAAAACAACTCAAACTTAGGCGTAGTTTACTGGAGGCTTCTAGTATGAAATGAACGGAAACACTATCCGTTAGAATGTTAACGAATCATTTATAAGTCCTTGACTTTGACCGGTTAACTTAATGGATACGCTCAATTCGCTAGATTAAGCTTGACCGAATAGAATGTGGTTTATACCCTTCCAAGTGCAATGACTGTGTAATATAGGTTTAATATTATACATTCTGATTAGCAATGATTTTGAAAGTTTTGACCCGGTTCGGCTAGTTTGTTTTTTATTTTATTTGAACTAGCTACACACGTATATACGGTATCGGGTGGTCGAATGGGTCAATGACAAGTCCATTATACTAAAACATATTTCATACTAATATAAATTCAGTTTTAAAGTCAGATTATGAGTCTTGTTGGTTTTAAAACCATTTCTATGCCATAAGGGCATTTTTTGACATTTTAAAGTATCTTTTGTTGACTTGTCATCAATCAACATTACCAGATGGTATAACCTCATAGGATTATTCTATAATATTATGGTCATATAACAAGTCTTAATCAGGGCTCTAAGTTTGACCAAACGGGTTGTAATCAAAAGTCAAAGCAGAAGTTAAACTGTTTGACTTTCGACTAAGAAACGAGCTCTAAACTGGAAATGACGAGTTGGAAATGATTAAACATGTCCTAATATGTTATATAAACTATATAATGTCAAAACTTTTGTCACACCCCGGCTATCCACAGCCAATCCAAACACCAGAGGGCCCAGGTGGGGAATATCGTGACGTAAGTTGATAACATCATAGACAATAAAACACAACACAACGAAAGTCTTGGATTTAAATTACTATTACAAACCAAATATTCGAAATACCAAAATAATATACAGATGGCTCGTAATAGAAGATCCACAGGTGGATCATAAATTGTACAAAAGAAAGAATGTAAAACAAACTTTGGGCAGGTCTAGGATTTGCAAGATCCTCTTATCACTACCGAGCACTTCCAACCTATTTTCGTATTGTGCCTGCAAGCTTAGTCTTTTGAAAATATGTCAGCTTTCGCTGGTAAATACACCCAACTGACTCATTTTGAAAACGTTTATAATATGTTTTAAGTGCGTATCAGCACAAAATCTTTTATAACTTGGGAAAGTTGACGTTGCAACCTTGTTAGCAGCTTCACATGTTTGTCCATACATACAGGGCCTAGTGCGAAAACCGAGACATGATTAACTACACACCACTTACAAAACTCACAAAGGAGTTATCCCCAATGTTGTGGGTAGTTGCATTTGAGCGTCTGTTGGGTGTATGCCTACACCCCGCGCTAAGGTCGTGGTCATTATCTAATGTAATGAGCCGAAATATTCAGGACACGGTAGTTAACCCCCGATGTTTAAGTTATCAAACAAAACTAATTAAAATGGAATATGCGGATTTATAGCCACAATCCGGCATTCGATTGATCCATTTCCGACCAAGCGGTAATAGTTTACCATAACCCAAGCCCGTATAGGGGAAATAAGTCGAGAGTATTTACCTGAGCTAGTCTTCGTTTAAACGCAAGATTTATTAACTTAGTCATACACAAAAGCACTAAGTGCAGATAGCTTTTACCGGAATGTCTCTAGTCTGGATTATGGCATAAGCTAACCAATTAAACACTAACGGTCTTTCTTAAGTCATAGAGTTAGACCGACTAGCATACATGATCAAAACGAATAATGCTAGATTAAACGATGATCGGATAGAATGTAATTTAATCCCAACAAGTACTTTGACTTGTGTAATATGGATAAACTATAAACATTCTGGATTTTGAGACTTAAATGACAAGGTTAGACCCGTTTTGGTTAATTTTCGTAAACTAGTTACATATACTTAACCGTACACATATCAGCGATATTAGGTAACCGGATAAGTCATGGACAAGCTCTATATGCCATTATATTTTAAATAAGTTGTAATATCAGTAGGATATCAACTTATATGACCGTTAAGATTTTAAAATGAAACTATGCCTCATATTGGCATTTTGGTAATTTCATACCCTATAAAAGTAACTTGAATATAATTTAATGTTATAACCATAATTATTCTAGAAAAATAACCTATTTATGATATAATATCAGGAGGATATTAATTATATAGGTAATTTATCTTTTATGACTAAACTATGCACCGAATGGGCATTTTGGTCATTTTAGACATAGTTTATAAATTATTTGTGATTCTAAGTTTATATCATGTTTCTACTGTAAAAATGTTTAAAATAAGTTTTAAAATCAGTAGGTAACAAGTCTTGGTTGGTAAATATGGTTTAAAACCATACTACGCGCCGAAACGACGCTTATGTCGTAAAATGACGATTTGTGTGATGTTTAATGAAAACTGATGTTAAGGTCAGGTTAACATGTCTTAGATATGTTATTTATTATAACATATCAATAGGTAAAGATTTACTTTGAAAATATGTGATTAAAACCATTTTATAAGCCACAAGGACCTTATCGTCATTTATCGACATAATAGAAGGACTTGTTCATAAACTCAGTTTACATGCTAATTTGTCATCCCAAATAATCCTATTTATGATATTACATCAGTAAGTAATTCATATTCAAGTTCAATACCATTTAAACCTCATTTTATTCAAAAATGGCATTTTAGTCAAAATTGCATAATTACAGAACTTGTGCATAAACTCAGATTCTGATTATGATCATGCAATATAACCTTAGAGGGTTATGCTACATAATATTACGATCATAATGGAACTTTAGATCAGTAGCTAACTAATCTAAATCAGGTCTGAATTGAAAGTCAAAGCAGAAGTCAAACTTCACGACTTTCGGTTGCGAATCAACCCTAGAACTGAAATTGATGCCCGAACATGTTCTTACATTTTCTAATAATTATTACCAATTTGTTTAAGTGTCAAAACAGGTTTCATAACATATATAAGCTCAAATTATAACATTTTCAAAAAATGGCCTGTTTGATTTTTTAAAATAGTAACTTTGACCCATCAATTGGTCTAGTAAACGTGATCTTCAGGAGGTGCCCTTTATAGGGACTAACACCTACCTTATTACGATCACTTAGCCATGTTCGTTATGAACAATGGCTGGACCATAATGGTCGTTAACCAAAAGTCAACGCGTTTTTCGTAAAACGCTTGACTTTTGGTTATAAAAGCCTATAAACGAAATGCAAGAGGAAGGAACACTTACAATTGGTTCTTAGGATGCAATAGAACTAAGTTGGATGCTCCTTTCAGTTAGGAACTTCTAGAGGAGGGAGATAGAGTTGTGAATGAGAAAGGTGCAAGTTCAAATGGTGAACTTTGGCACTTATTTATAGTTGGAGAGCTTGAAGAAGGTGATGCCAGGTGTTAAGGGGTGTAAGAGGGAGCTTACAAGTGTCTAAAACGTGGCATAGCAGTATGGAAAGCCATGGTTTCAAATCAAATGGTTTTTGGCAATTTGTGTGGAGGCCAAGCAATTTTTCTGCAGATGTAGTCCTCTGGCGGGGCGCAAGAGGGCTACACCTAGGCCACTTTAAAAGTTTGACACTTTTAGCCCCTTAACTTATAAAACCTTCTAAAACACCTTTTTAACATATTTATCCCTCCGTAACCAATACTTGGCATACCCGGGAGTATGCCCGGACATTGTCGTGCTCTCGGTTCGTTAAAAGGTCACTCAGAGGTATAAATTAACATGTTGACACTTTTAACCCCTCCATTATCCAACTTTCACATATTTACGGATTTAATCCCTCTCGTCCAACAAATAGGACATATGAGGGTTAGGACTTCGTAAAGGATCACTCAGAGGACCACTATAAGCGTGTTGACTCTTATGTCACTTAGAGGCTGGGCATGTTGACATATAAGTCATTCAGAGGCCAAGTTTAAGCATGTTGACATATCAGTCACTCAAAGGCTAAATGATTAAGCATGTTGACATATCAGTCACTCAGAGGCTATTATTTAAGCATGTTGACATATCAGTCACTCAGAGGCTTACGTTTATGCATGTTGACATCAGACAGTCACTCAGAGGCTTAGTTTGAGCATGTTGACACCTTTAGTCCCTAATAGTCTTTAATGGAATAAAATAAAAATACAACATGTATCACTATACTATTGGACACAATTTTTACGAGGTGTTACATCCTCACCCACTTAAAAGAAATCTCGTCCTTGATATTTTATTCAAAAAGATGGGGGGTACTTTTTTCGCATAGTGGACTCAACCTCCCATGTATACTCGGGACCTCTAACGGCGTCCCACTTAATCTTTACTATAGGTATTAATTTCTTCCGGAGCTTCTTAACTTGTCGATCCTCGATCGAAATTGGTTTCTCAACAAACCTCAGGTTTTCATCTATTTGTACATCTTTGTGTGACATTGCTAGCGACTCATCAGTTAGACATTTCTTAAGGTTAGATATGTGGAACACGTCATGAATTCCACTAAGCTCCTCCGGCAGCTTAAGCTTATAAGCTATAGTGCCGACACATTCGACTATCTCGAATGGTCCTATATATCTTGGGCTTAACTTTCCCTTCTTCCCAAATATCATTACACCTTTCCAAGGTGATACTTTCAGCATGAATTTGTCCCCTACTTGGAACTTAAGAGGTTTACACCTCTTGTCAGCATAGCTCTTCTACCTATCACGGACAGTTTTGAGTCGATCACGGATTTGTACAATCTTATCTGTGGTTTCCAGGACAATTTCAGGTCCTGATAGTTGGGCTTCCCCAACTTCTTCCCAGCACACAGGCGTTCGACACTTTCTCCCATACAAGGCCTCATAAGGAGCAGCCATGATGCTCGTATGATAACTATTATTGTAGAAGAATTATATTAGGGGTAAGTGGTCGTCCCCACTTCCACCTTAATCAATCACACATGCCCTAAGAATGTCTTCAAAAGTTTGAATAATACGCTCACTTTGTCCATCCGTCTGCGGGTGGTAAGCCGTACTTAAGTTTAATTTTGTGCCTAAAGATTGTTGGAAACTTTTCCAAAAATGAGAGGTATATCTAGTATCTCTATCAGATACAATAGATATTGGCACACCCTGTAGGGACACAATCTTGTCCACATACAACTTAACCAATTTGTCTGAATGATATGTTTCCTTAATTGGCAAGAAATGCGCTGACTTAGTCAGCCTATCTACAATGACCCAAATCGTGTCATTACCACGTTTGGTCTTTGGTAACTTGGTAATCAAGTCCATAGTTACCATTTCCCATTTCCAAGTGGGAATTTCTAATTGTTGTAAAAGTCCTGACGGTTTCTGATGTTCGGCCTTAACTTGCGAACACGTCACACACTTGGCTACATAAGTGGCTATGGATTTCTTTAAACCCATCCACCAATAATTCTTTTCAGATCCTGATACATTTTGTCACCTCCTGGGTGAACCGAGTATCTCGTGTTATGCGCTTCTCGGAGGATTAGATCTCTAAGTCCTCCTAAGATTGTAACCCATATTCTTCCATTAAATCTAAGGATTCCATCCTTTCCAGGCGTTAATTGATCAACATTTCCGCATAACCCCTCATTAGGAATATTAGCCTCTAATAGGGCTTGCTTTTACGCATCTAATAGCTTTTCATTCAAGCTATTTCCGAGCTCAATGCTCTTTGCCTTTATCCTAATGGGCTTAATTCTTTCCTTGCGACTTAAGGCATCAGCAACGACATTTGCCTTGCCGGGATGATAGCGAATTTTGTAATCATAATCGTTAAGTGTTTTCATCCAATGGCGTTATCGCATGTTCAATTCCTTCTGATTAAACAGGTGCTGGAGACTTTTATGGTCAGTGTATATAATACACTTTGTGCCATATAAGTAATGTCTCCATAACTTAACTGCAAATACAACGGCACCCAATTCCAAATCATGGGTGGTGTAATTCCTTTCGTGTATTTTTAATTATCGTGATGCATAAGCTATTACTTTGCCTTTTTGCATTAGCACACAACCCATGCCATTGTGCGAAGCATCACAACAAACTACACAATTCTCAATACCCTCAGGTAGAGATAACATAAGAAGATTGCTCAACTTGTGTTTTAGAATCTCGAAGGATTCTTGTTGTTTCGGATCCTAAAAAAATTGACATTCTTATGGGTTAAGGTTGTCAAAGGAGTGGCTATCCTTGAAAAGTTCTCAATGAACCTCCTATAGTAACCAACCAATCCTAGAAAACTATGAATCTCCGATGGGGTTTTGGGTACTTCCCAATTCATTATGGCTTCTATTTTGGCGGGATCCACTTGGATACCACGCTCACTTACAACATGTCCAAGAAATTGGACTTCTATAAGCCAAAATTCACACTTAGAAAATTTAGCATAAAGCTTTTCCTGCCTTAGCAATTCTAGAATGCACCGAAGGTGTTTCTCATGATCACTTTGATTACGATAATAGATAAGTATGTCGTCTATGAAGACAATGACAAACTTATCCAAATACGGTTTGCAGACTCTATTCATGAGATCCATGAATGCTGCAGGTGCATTTGTGAGTCCAAAAGGCATCACTAGAAATCCAAAATGACCATATCGGGTCCTAAAGACAGTCTTAGGAACATCCTCGTTCTTAACCTTCAGCTGATGATATCCTGATCTCAAATCAATCTTCGAAAACTAACTAGCCCCTTGAGGTTGGTCGAATAAATCATCAATCCTGGGTGAACCGAGTATCTCGTGTTATGCGCTTCTCGGAGGATTAGATCTCTAAGACCTCCTAAGATTGGAACCCATATTCTTCCATTAAATCTAAGGATTCCATCCTTTCCAGGCGTTAATTGATCAACATTTCCGCATAACCCCTCATTAGGAATATTAGCCTCTAATAGGGCTTGCTTTTGCGCATCTAATAGCTTTTCATTCAAGCTATTTCCAAGCTCAATGCTCTTTGCCTTTATCCTAATGGGCTTAATTCTTTCCTTGCAACTTAAGGCATCAGCAACGACATTTGCCTTGCCGGGATGATAGTAAATTTTGTAATCATAATCGTTAAGTGTTTTCATCCAATGGCGTTATCGCATGTTCAATTCCTTCTGATTAAACAGGTGCTGCAGACTTTTATGGTCAGTGTATATAATACACTTTGTGCCATATAAGTAATGTCTCCATAACTTAAGTGCAAATACAACGACACCCAATTCCAAATCATGGGTGGTGTAATTCCTTTCGTGTATTTTTAATTATCGTGATGCATAAGCTATTACTTTGCCTTTTTGCATTAGCACACAACCCATACCATTGTGCGAAGCATCACAACAAACTACACAATTCTCAATACCCTCAGGTAGAGATAACATAAGATGATTGCTCAACTTGTGTTTTAGAATCTCGAAGGATTCTTGTTGTTTTGGATCCTAAAAAAATTGACATTCTTATGGGTTTAAGGTTGTCAAAGGAGTGGCTATCCTTGAAAAGTTCTCAATGAACCTCCTATAGTAACCAACCAATCCTAGAAAACTATGAATCTCCGATGGGGTTTTGGGTACTTCCCAATTCATTATGGCTTCTATTTTGGCGGGATCCACTTGGATACCATGCTCACTTACAACATGTCCAAGAAATTGGACTTCTATAAGCCAAAATTCACACTTAGAAAATTTAGCATAAAGCTTTTCCTGCCTTAGCAATTCTAGAATGCACCGAAGGTGTTTCTCGTGATCACTTTGATTACGATAATAGATAAGTATGTCGTCTATGAAGACAATGACAAACTTATCCAAATACGGTTTGCAGATCATGAGATCCATGAATGCTGCAGGTGCATTTGTGAGTCCAAAAGGCATCACTAGAAATCCAAAATGACCATATCGGGTCCTAAAGACAGTCTTAGGAACATCCTCGTTCTTAACCTTCAGCTGATGATATCCTGATCTCAAATCAATCTTCGAAAACTAACTAGCCCCTTGAGGTTGGTCGAATAAATCATCAATCCTGGGCAGAGGATATCTGTTCTTAATCGTTATTTGTTCAATCTCGGTAATCAATGCACATCCGCAATGAACCATCTTTCTTTTTAACAATAAGAATTGGAGCTCCCCAAGGTGAGAAACTAGTTTGGATAAAGCCTTTCTCTAAAATTCATCTAATTGAACTCTTAACTCCTTCATTTTCATCGGTGCTAACCAATATGGAGCTCTGGCTACCGGTGCTGATCCATGTAGGATATCAATTCTAAACTCTACTTGCCTATCTGGAGGCAATCTTGGTAATTCTTCGGGGAAAACATTGGAATACTTCAAGATAACCCGAAGGTCTTCTATATTTAGCTTAGGCTTGTTGATAGTTACTTGTGCCATGTAAATAACACAATCTTTCCCCAAACACTTGGATGCCTTAAATAACGACAGCTTGTCTGGCAATCCGTAGTGTGAATCTCCAGGGATGGTGATCATTTCACCAGATGGGGTTTTAATTTCGATGAGTTTCTTATCGCAGGCAATGCGTGCTTGGTTATGGGATAACCAATCCATGCCTAAAAGTACATCGAACCCTGCCAATTTCAATGGCAAAAGAGAGATGGGGATGGAATGATTCTTAATGGATATAGAACATTCATCAAGAATGGATGATGCTATCTCTAACGTTCCATCAGCGAGTTCTACCTCAGAAGTTATATCTAGAGTTCTGATGGGCAAGTTTAATAGTTTACTAAACTTGTGATCATCAAAAGATTTATCTGCACAAATATACATCATTGATGAGGAATGTACCTGTTATGACGTTATTGTCATTAACGGCCTCCCTGGCATTCATCTGGAAGGCACGAGCATTCCCTTTCTTAGCCTCTCCAGGCTTTGCATCATTATCCTTGGGGTTCTTAGGGCAGGTGATCTTAATATGCCCCTTTTCATTACAGTTGTAGCAAACGGCATTTATAAGATCCTTGTACTCTAAGGTTTTATGCTCCCTTTTCTTACAAATACCACAGGATCTAGTTTATGGATCAATACTACACTGTCCCCAATGCTTACGGTTGCAATTTTTACATGTCGGCGTTATACCCGACTTATCTTGGTTCCCCCTGAACCCAAATCTCCCCTTTTCTTATTAAATCTTTGGAAGTTATCATCCTCTCTCTTCCTTTTTCCGTAAGTCTCTGATTTGACTGACTTCTGCCTCACCACATCTAAGGTGAGGGAGAGAGATAGGTCAACCGCAGACCTATAGGTACTAGGCCGAGCAGCCTTTACCATGCCCTTTATCTCAGGCGCTAACCCATTAATAAAACACGCAATGTGTTTGGTTTCAGGGGTGATTAAATATGAAACTAACCTAGATAGGGAATTAAGTCAGAAACATACTTCCGACAGTCTAGGTTCTTCATTGAAAGAGTCAGAAAGTCTGTCTCTAATTTCTCCACCTCATGAGGTGGGCTGTATGTTTCTTTGACTAAATCGACAAACTTAGGTCATCCTAAGTTGTACAGGTGTACTTCACCTGTAGATTGGATCATGGCCTTCCACGAAATCAGGGCATCGCCCTTGAAAGACTGTGATACATACTCGACCAGATCCTTATCAGCACAACTACTGATATCTACAATCGTTTCCATCTCATCAACCCAAGGCTTCTACTGCTCCTTTTTCCCCATTAAAATCTTGGGGCTAGTAGGAGATGAAATAATTGTAGGTACATCCGCCTTTAGAAGAACGAGATCTATCAACAAATTATATTTTCTTTGGTTCACTACTCGCATTCGAAGAGTGAACTGAGCTCTCCTTATGAGCTGAAGATGGTGAGATTGATAATGTTCTGGAGCGAGTAGCACTCGACTCCCTAAGTTTTTCTATGGCCTTTTCCATGGCCTTTTCAACAGCTGCATCTATGCGAGCTTGGAAACCATCAATATGAACGACTATATTCTCAGCCTTGTTAGAACTAATCTCTCGGTGGCTACTCTGTGCCTCGTCCGAGTTTACCATTTTGCAGCTTTGGCTCTTAAACATCAAACAAAATTTCTCTTAGTCATGGTACAACAACCATAATGGCTTAAATATTGGATATAACAATCCATCGCCTATTTAAGCTAGTGTGAATAACATCACAACTCTTAGGCTTTTCATATCTATAATTGGCCTAGGTCTTAATAGGACCATCAAAGGCAAATTACAATCTGGACATAATCCATATATTTTTAGACAGTGGATCGTAATGTCACAACTGTCATTGTCATTTTGACAATTATATATAGCTCATAGGCTTGTCACTAATGGACATAATAATATGGCATGTTGGTCTGTCACGTTGGACATATCATATGGCACGTTGGCCTGTCACTTTGGACATATGGCACGTTGGCCTGTCCTCAATGGACATCATACGGCACGTTGGCCTATATCACTAACAAATGTAATTTATAGCATGTTGGCCTACATCACTAACAGATGTAATTTATGGCACGTTGGCCTACATCACTAACATATGTAATTTATGGCACGTTGGCCTACATCACTAACAGATGTAATTTATGGCACGTTGGCCTGTCAATTGTCATTATATTAATGACTTTAGTCGGGATCACATTGATCACAAAGGCTCTATAATAGGTCTTAGGACATAGTCCTTTTTACCTAGACGGCTAGTGTGGTTCTTCAAGTCACACTACCAGGAGTATGAACATTCCTTAATGTTAACATAAGAGTACCTTAATGATTGATTAATGGTCTCGGTCACGTTGGACCCTAATGACCTTGGAGGCTTGAACCTAGTCCACCACATCTGGATAGAAGGATAACCTCCCTTAACTATCCTGATAGAAGACCTTTTATTCTTAACTATCATTTCTTGGCCAATGTGTGGTCTGTGCCACTTGGCATAATCAAACCATTAAGATCTTTTGGAATTATATAGCAGAGCATAAATTTTGAGTAAAATCGTGACGCTCGCTTGAAGAGGATGAATACATATATATATAATTCCAAAAATACTTCATTAAATTCCAATAGAAATTTCAATACTAGAACAAATAAAATAAATTGTCCATGCAAGGACTAAAGAAATAAAACTACCCACGCAGGGATTAAAGAAATAACAATGTCCTCACAGGGACTAACATATATTACAAGAGACTTCACTCGTCCTTCTTTCCCTTAACCAACTTGGAGAGTTTCTTGAAGAATTTGTTTGTCTTCTTCTCCATTTTCTCTGCTTGTTGTTGCATTTTTTTCATTTATTCTAAGGCCTCGTTAATGGCCTCAAGTGGCGGCGGAGGTTGTGATTGTGGTTGTGGGATAACAGGATACTGGTATCCATTACTTGGATATCCAGTAGGTGGATAAACAGGTGGGAAAGGAGATGGGTAAAGTGTGTTATGCATGACCGCTTACATGTAAGGGTCATGCGACAATGCTTGGTAATCAACAGGTGTATATGGGTTAAAAGGATCATATCCAGACGTATCCGGATATGTTGGGATAGGGTTATTATAACCCGATGGTGGTGGTTGAACCACTGGTGGTGGTGTTGGTTCCACCAAAGGTGAAACATTGGAGGGTCCACCCATTTATGGGTCCTCGTGAATAGTAGGGTAGGGTTTGGGCAAAGGTGGCAACGATCCCGACCGTTGGCTCGCACGTACTGACATACGTGCTCCTCTTTTCCTCCTTGGCAGTTCAGGTGGCGATTGAGGTTGTTCCACCTGTTCCATGTGGACATCTTCTTGCACGGGAGGTGGTTGGGAATGATGGGAAGGAGTGTTAGTAAAAGTAAATTGGTTCCAATATTGGTCCCACTCATTAGGACCTTGGTATGGCGATCCGGCGTAAGAGTTCGAACCGCTTGGGATTTCAATGAGATGCGTGTGTGATCCCGACGGTGGCATTTCTGGATCGGAGTCCTCGTCCATGGGATTGGGTTGGTCTAATTGGTTTTGGTCGGCTGGGGGTGTATTAATGTATTGGTTTGTGTTAAATTCATCATGATAAGAATGATGGGAATGGAGGGAGTGGTGTGAATGATGCGGATGATAGGAATGGTACGAATTTTGAGTATGAGAAGGTGAATGTTGCGACAACGGCCATGAATCCCCCGAATCCTCATAGGGGTTCGGGTGATGGGGATGTGAAGGGATGTGTCCTGATGGTCCTCCCCTCATTGGTCCTTTACCTCTTCCTCTTATTCTTGGCGACATTTTCCTGTTAAAAACCAATTCAAAAACAATACTAATAACTTATTAATAAGATGAGTAAATCCTAGGTCAAAGCCTAGACTCGAAGTGAAAGGGAATGTGCTTGTGTAAGTTTGAGATTAAACACAAGAAGGCTAGTGTTTAATTCTCTCAAATGTTGGCTTTGATACCAACCTGTCACACCCAGGCTTTCCACAGTCAATCCAAATACTGGTGGGCCGGGTGGGGAATATCGTGATGTAAGTTGATAACATCATAGATAATTAAAACAGCACCAACGGAAGTCTTGTTTTAAATTACAATTACAAACCAAATGTTTGAAAAACCAAAATAATAACAGACGACTCCTAATAGAAGATCCACAGGCGGATCATAAATTGTACAAAAGAAAGAATGTAAAATAGACTTTGGGCAGATCTAGGATTTTCAAGATCCTCTTATCGCTACGAGCACTTCCAGCCTATTTTCGTATTGTACCTGCAAGCTTAGTCTTTTGAAAGTACGTCAGGTTTCGCTGGTAAATACACCCAACTGACTCATTTTGAAAACATTTAAAATATGTTTTAAGAGCGTATCAACACAAAATCTTTTATAACTTGGGAAAGTTGACGTTGCAACCTTGTTAACAGATTCACATGTTTGTCCATACATACAAGGCCCAGTGCGAAAACCGAGACATGATTAACTACACACCACTTACGAACTCACGAAGGAGTTATCCCCAACGTTGTGGGTAGTTGCATTTGAGCGTTTGTCGGGTGTATGCCTTTACCCCGCGCTAAGGTCGTGGCCATTATCTAATGTAATGAGCCGAGGATATCCAGGACACGGTAGTTAACCCCCTAATGTTTAGGTTATCAAACAAAACTGATTAAAACGAATATGTGGATTTACTAGCCACAATCCGGCATTCGATTAATCCCATTTCCGACCAAGCGGTAATAGTTTATGTAACCCAAGCCCGTATAGGGGAAATAAGTCGAGAGTATTTACCTGAGCTAGTCTCGTTTAAACGCAAGATTTATTAACTAAGCCGTACAAAAAAGCACTAAGTGTAGATAGCATTTACCGGAATGTCTCTAGTATGGATTCTGGCATAAACTAACCAATTAAATACTAACGGTCTTTCTTAAGTCATAGACTTAGACCGACTAGCGTACATGATCAAAACGTATAACGCTAGACTAAACGATGATCAGATATAATGTAGTTTAATCCCAACAAGTACTTTGACTTGTGTAATATGAATAAACTATAAACATTCTGGATTTTGAGACTTAAATGACAAGGTTAGACCCGTTTTGTTAATTTTTTAAACTAGTTACATATACTTAACCTACGCATAGCAGCGATATCGGGTAACCGGATAAGTCATGGATAAGCTCTATATGCCATTATATTTTAAATAAGTTGTAATATCAGTAGGATATCAACTTATATGCCTGTTAAGGTTTTAAAATGAAATTATGCCTCATATGGGCATTTTGGTAATTTCATACCTTATAAAAGTAACTTGAATATAATTTAATGTTATAACCATAAGTATTCTAGGAAAAATAATCTATTTATGATATAATATCAGTATGATATTAATTATATAGGTAATTTATCTTTTATGACCAAACTATGCACCGAATGGGCATTTTGGTCATTTTACACATAGTTTATAAATTATTTGGGATTCTAAGTTTATATCATGTGTCTACTGTAAAATATTTAAAATAAGTTTTAAAATCTGTAGGTAACAAGTCTTGGTTGGTAAATATGGTTTAAAACCATACTATGCGCCGTAACGACGTTTATGTCGTAAAATGAGGATTTGTGTGATGTTTAGTGAAAACTGATGTTACGATCAGGTTAGCATGTCTTAGATATGTTATTATTATAACATATCAATAGGTAAAAGATATACTTTGAAAAGATGTGATTAAAACCATTTTATAAGCCACAAGGACCTTATCGTCATTTATCGACATAATAAAAGGACTTGTTCATAAACTCAGTTTACATTCTAAATTCACATCCCAAATAATCCTACTTATGATATTACATCAGTAAGTAATTACATTTTCAAGTTCAATACCATTTAAACCTCATTTTATGCAAAAAGGGCATTTTAGTCAAAATTGCATAATTACGGAACTTGTGCATAAACTCAGATTCTGATTATGATCATGCAATATAACCTTAGAGGGTTATGCTACATAATATTACGATCATAATGCAACTTTTTGATCAGTAGCTAACTAATCTAAATCGGGTCTGAATTGAAAGTCAAAGCAGAAGTCAAACTTCACGACTTTCGGTTGCGAATCGACCCTAGAGAATGAAAAATATCTTACATGTTCTAATAATTATTACCAATTTGTTTAAGTGTCAAAACAGGTTTCATAACATTATAAGCTCAAAGTATAACATTTCTAAAAATGGCCTGTTTGACTTTTTAATATAGTAACTTTGACCCGTCAATTGGTCTAGTAAACGTGATCTTCAGGAGGTGCCCTTTATAGGGACTAACACCTACCTTATTACGATCACTTAGCAATGTTCGTTATGAACAATGGCTGGACCATAATGGTCTTAACCGAAAGTAAGGCGTTTTTTGTAAAACGCTTGACTTTTGGGGTATAAAAGCCTATAAACGAAAATGCAAGAGGAAGGAACACTTACAATTGGTTCCTAGGATGCAATAGAACTAAGTTGGATGCTCCTTTCAGTTAGGAACTTCCAGAGGAGGGAGATAGAGTTGTGAATGAGAAAGGTGCAAGTTCAAATGGTGAACTTTGGCACTTATTTATAGTTGGAGAGCTTGAAGGAGGTGATGCCAGGTGTTAAGGGGTGTAAGAGGGAGCTTACAATTGTCCTAAAACGTGGCATAGCAGTTTGGAAAGCTATGGTTTCGAATCAAATGGTTTTTGGCAATTTGTGTGGAGGCCAAGCAATTTTTCTGCAAATGTAGTCTTCTAGCGAGCCGCGAGAGGCACAGGGCCTAGCCTCTCGCGCCTGCGAGCGCCCCTAGGCCACTTTTAAAGTTTGAAACTTTTAGCCCCTTAACTTATAAAACCTTCTAAAACACCTTTTTAACATATTTAGCCCTCCGTAACCAATACTTGGTATACCCGGGAGTATGCTCGGAATTGTCGAGCTCTCGGTTCGTTAAAAGGTCACTCAGAAGTTTAAATTAACATGTTGACACTTTTAACCCCTCCATTATCCAACTTTCACATATTTACGGATTTAATCCCTTTCGTCCAACAAATGGGACATATGAGAGTTAGGACTTCATAAAGGATAACTCAGAGGCCCACTATAAGCATGTTACTTTGATGTTCACTCAGAGGCTGGGCATGTTGACATATCAGTCACTAGAGGCCAAGTTTAAGCATGTTGACATATCATTCACTCAGATGCTAAATGATTAAGCATGTTGACATATCATCACTCAGAGGCTATTGTTTAAGCATGTTGACATATCAGTCACTCAGAGGCTTACGTTTATGGATGTTGACATCAGAAAATCACTTAGAGGTTTAGTTTGAGCATGTTGACACTTTAGTCCCTAATAGTTTTAATGGACTAAAATAAAAATACAACACGTGTCACTATACTATTGGACACGATTTTTACGAGGTGTTAAGCTTTAGGTTTTGATACTTAGAAATTCATTTATCGTAATTTATAAATCTGCATTTTTGACTTTTTATTTAATATACGTTGACTCATCATTTTGCCTACTTAACGTGATTTCCAAAGGGTGTAATCACAAGGGATTAACACCTTCATTATTACGATCACATTGTAAACTTTGACTTGACCAAAATGGTAAAAACCAAAGTTAAAGTAAGAGTCAATTTGCTTGACTCTCGGCCATTAACTAGCCTAATAATAGAAAAAGGTTGAGAAGAACACTAGAAGTGTCCTAGGGGAAGATTAAACTTCAGAGAAGGCGGATTCTTGATCTAGAAGTTGCTCCAAAGAGGGATAGAAAGGAAAATTGTGAAGGTGTACTTTGAGCTCAAGAACTTAAAGCTATTTATAGTGATCTTGGAGTATCAAGAGCATGACAAGTGTCATGGAAGGTGTTTAGAGAAGGATTAGTGGCACTCTAGATGTTCAAAGGAGGAGTAGAAGTGGCAAAATTTGAAGCTTGGTGTCCAAGTTGCAACCTGCAGGATTCTACCAACGACACCCTTCGGACCGTAAGGGTGATGGCTTATGGTCCGTAAGGACCTCTGGCGCCCATTGTATTTTAAATCCTTACGGACCTAAGGCATATACCTTGCGTTTGTAAGGGACCTCCAGAAATGATTTTTTTGGCATTTTATCAAAAATAATACCTCGCTTTATATCATCTTCCAATTATGGTATAATTGTCCATCTCCTCCAACAAATCTGAATTCTATTCATTTAGAAAGTGTAATCATAATTCTATTTATGGAAACTTGTATTCGTGTCTTATTCGTATTTCCCTTTCCATCCTTTAATCTGAGACGTTGATCATAATGAAATATTATTTTACCTATACTTGTCATGCTTGCAATTAATCATTCGAATGTATACTTCATGCAAATAATACTTAGTGCAATACTCATACGATACAACTTTATGCTTGAAATACTAAAAAACCAGCTAAAATACGTAAAAACAACCCTGAACCAGCCCATTCGTGCGAGCTGAAACCACACTTCATACGAAGTGAAATACACTTGCATAAGTGGCACACTCGCACGAAGTGGAGCTGGCAGCAACATTTTCCTATTAATACAACCCCACTTTACCACTTCAACCTTTTCCGAATCTTCTCACTTCCACTCTCAAACTTACGGATTCTTAGTAGATTAATCTCAGATTGATTAAGTGAGTTCAGCTCATAATACTTGTCAATTCTTCTACTTTTATCTTTTTTATTTTGTACCAAGTGTAGAGCTGACCAAGTTCATCATCCTCGCTGGTATTAGACTTGTGTTTTTGTAAGTGTGAGAATGTTGAGAGCCTTGGCTACCCGAATTAAGTTCCACACCTCATTAAACATTTTGCATATTCACTTTCTGTACATTCAAGACCAACTAGGTTTATCAACTATGTTGATGAACTTTGAGCTTTGGTGAATCATAAACGAGGTATTCATATCTCCTTGCTTGACATCCATGACAAACTTCATGAACTATATGTATATATTGTATTTTCTTAATAAACTGTTCTGGACATAATATTAATTGCTTTCTAATTAAGAGTTATGGTCCTAGATTGTTTGTCTCGTTGCCAATACTTCTGTTCAAGAAATCAGTGTCGAAACGGGTGCAAAATGAGCAAAAGCATTCCAGAACTGTCACTTCGCACGAAGTGTCCCACTTCGAACAAATGGAGCTTTCTACGTTTTCCTTCCATATTTTCTAACTCCGAATCCAAATCACTTGTTAAATATAGTCTATTCACACACTCTGTTTACCTATTGTAGGGTAACTTTGGTGTTCATCACCTTGACGTGAGGTCGTCGTCACACACAATTTAATCCCAAAAAACTGCTATTAGCTAGCGGTAAGTGGGTATCGAACACAAGGAATTGTGGAACTAGTGTTATCAAAAGGTTGGACTATTATACTAATTACCTAATTTGCACTAATTTAATTTTAGATTTTCGGTTAATGGATTTGGATTTTTAACTACTTAACGATTCAAAGATTGTTTCTTTAGCAGATTAATAAGAGGATGATCATCATGGGATTCCGGTTCAAAACGTATGTATTTTATTTTACTAGAAAGAGTCACATAGACATGACTCTGTTCGATTAACTATGTGTGATAAAAGGGAACAAAGTACTCGGACTGAAATGCGAGGTCGTTACCCGATGACCAATTGATTAATACCCAACCCGTAAACCTTCCCGTGATATCTTGATTGTCAACGACACCAAGAATGTATGAAATAAGCAACAGCACAATATCAACCGATAATTTACAAACAATCAATCAACACCATAATCACCATAACATAGCAATTATTCTAGAAAAATGTAAATCAAAACACAATTGTTTACCGAACCTTCCACACAAGATGATCACCGAAATGTTTAGCCACTCATGTCCTTACAATCAAACATACTTCAATTGTCTTGTTCATACGAATCGAAAAACACAAAATATTGTTTAGAACTTGTTAGAATCAATGAAAACTACTCAAAATCCTCCTATTTGCTCTGTAACTCGTTCCAATGATTGATAATGTGAAAGGACTCTATAACTCAGCTTAAATTGGGCAGTTACAACTTTCCCGTAGCTCACCACCGTAAGCTACGGTGCCCACCGTAGCTGACGGTGAGCAACAATTTTCCTTACGGCAGTTAGCCTCTGTCTTACGGTGGCCTTTTAAGATTGGACTCCACCGTAAGCTACGGTGGCCACGTAGCTTACGGTGGTCAGCAAAAATTCCCATTTTGCCCCTCCATCAATCTCTTGAGTCCAATCTTCAATTAGGCTCTTACAAATGCCCAATAAAGCATGTTTAAGCTCCCTCATTATGCACTTCGGTACCTGAAAAGCAAACACACCATAGACATCAAATGTAACAAATAAACGTTTAAAGCGTGGAATATTTATCAGTTTAACGCACTTACGGGTTGTCCAAAAGACCACCGTCACATCCCACACTTAAACGTTGTTTGCCCCAAGCAACCATTTCAAAAAAGTTTTAAACAAGCAAGTGATCATCATATAAACCAAACACAAACAAGTTGCCCCGTTCAACTTTTACCATCATAACACATAACACACCCCTCACTAAACTCTTCTCTCGGCGACAAAGTAACACTAGCAAATTGTGCTAGATCACTCAATGCAAGTGTGCAAATGTGCGACAATAAGCTTGGATAACAATCAAGTCTTTACCTAAAAATTTGTCTAACATGCTTGTGAATCAGAGGGACTTCCGGGTTGTAACAAGCTATGCTATGGTGGGAATTGGTGGGAAATATTCATGTAGCTTGCTTAATCGACATGATTCACTATTACATCATAAATAACACACTCAATTTGTACAACTAATCTTCCTTCTTTTTTTCTTTCTTCATTATTCTTCTTCTTCTTCTTCTTCTTTCTTTCATAACATTCATTGCATTACACTATTGAAAGAGAACATACTAACATAACAAGAACAACTATCTAAACCGGTCGATTAAAAGGTAGGATTTTGTAGGACATAGGTTCGGATAACAATTGAAAGGCAACAAGCTCAAACTTGGCTACTAATGTCCAAACCCCGTCCCGCTCACTACCAAGCTCATATATGTAACTTGTGAGGTCCAACCCCCAAACCCACACTCAACACACATCCAGACGAGGCTACCTAAATGCCCTCATCATATTCACCAGCATGTAAACTCAGGTTTCGACAAGCATATATTACCAAAGTTCTATTAACACACTATACACACCGCCACTCAATCAAATAAAACAATAAATTTCTCAATGACATATATGTGTGGCTCAATCCTCACCAAGAAAGAAATGGAATTGGGATAATGATGTGTCATGCATAATATGGAATTACTTTCAAACTTTAGAAACCGTTCCGTTCGGTTCACAATTTTTTTTAAATTCCTAAAAATTTCCCCCATCCCCACACTTGGGATACATTGTCCCCAATGTATGATTTTAGAGGAATGATCACTCCATTATCTCCAAAATCACCTTTCGGTCAACACTCAAATCCCAAGATTTCTTTTTTTTTCTTATATATATCTCAAAACTTAACCACAACACCAACCCAACAAAACTATCAACCACATTACACTCCCGACTTCCCAACCATAAACACAAAGCAACAAAATAAAACTACACTACTGTACAAAGGAAGAATAGAACCTGGCGCGGCTGAGGAGGTTCGAAGATGGAAGTCATCATCTCCAAAAATTCATTAAATGCAAATGCACACTTCTCCTTCTCCTTGTTGTTGTTCCGAGCTCTGTTGCTGCTGTTGCCCATACCGAGGGTCCACCCACTGAGAATGATGCATTGGCGGTGTTGGGTAAGAAACACTGCCGTCATAAGGTGGTAGGGTCGAGTAGTCAACTGCGGTGGTCCACAACCACTGGACGCCCTGCATGCCAATCATCATGCATCCTCCTTGCTGATCATCCAAATACCGTTATTAATATCCTGCTCAAAGGCGTAAGCATGTGTACGATTCCAAGATTCTTGTCTATCAAAACTGTGCCTTAATGCACGTTCCATACTTGCGCCCATATATGTTTGGTGATAAAAAAACGTCCGCTCGGCCCCACTCCAGCTATCAAAAACCGAGGGCCTTTGATTTTCTATGACTTCCTGCATGGTACCTTCATGAGCCCAATTCGGCTCATAGGAATAGAAAAGTCAAGACCCGGTTGGAATACTACTCGACCCACCTTGCTCCACATTCGATGGGGCAACCTGCAGTTCATCCATATAATCATCATCGCCACTCGGGCCCTCTTCATCACTTTCGAGGTCATCCTCTTCCCCTGGCCGAAGTGGTCGCGCATCAACCTTTAAAACCCTCCATCGCTGACCTTCACTTTTCAACTTATGATATCTCTCAACTCTGAATACTTCCACCCAGCTCCTAGCTGTCGGATGTCAAAGGCTTAAACTTCTTGTAAGATCCCTTATCATCTGCAGCAATCGCCCCATACATCTTCAATAAAGCAGTGATGAGACGAAATGCGGAATGATTTTCCGTTGGTCGCTGTTCCGACTGATCCAAACATTGTTCATCACCAAAAAACGGAATGGAAACATGGGACCCCTAGTTAACAAAGCGTAGAGCACCGGCACTTCCAGCCGTCGAACTTTGGTTTTATCACCCCGCCTCGGGATGATATTCTGCATGCAAATGGCTAGCATTAGCTTCCCCTCGATCCTTAGATTCTTCTGATATAATTTCCCATGAGTGGTACCCGGTAAAAACAAGTAATCTAACATGGTATTCCACCTCGGATACTTTTCAGGCTCGAAATAAAGATCTTCCAATCTTGGAAGCATATATTGATTAACTGGTTTGCTATCGAATCTCGCAACCCTCCGCAATGAATCAAAGGACATTTCCACATCTATGCCATTTACAGTGCCTATTAACCACATTCTTGATGCTCCACCCTTGCATGAAGGGCACCTAAGAGTGGCCATCCACTCTTGAATTTCCGTATCGTATAGATTGGTGCCTTCATAGTCATAGCATTTAAAGCTGCTTCCCATCCTAAAGCCCGAAATTTGTCCGTAATCCCAAACGGACCAAAATCAACCTCCCTAACCTCTTTCTCACAAATTAACGCCTCCTTCCTTTGCGCCAATCGGTTAATCTGATCATTAAATAGTTCAGCCTGCCACTCTTCCGGATGACCATGTAATGGACCGGATGTCCATCGTGGCTTTGACCCCGATCGGGCACATCTTCCTCTATGTCCTTTTCACTATCGCCTTGCACTACTAACCGTCTTTTCCTTGGAGTCGGGTTACTA
This sequence comes from Scalesia atractyloides, assembly GCA_947069175.1. Lineage (NCBI taxonomy): Eukaryota > Viridiplantae > Streptophyta > Magnoliopsida > Asterales > Asteraceae > Scalesia > Scalesia atractyloides. The sequence continues at coordinate 15,540,122 of CAMTDV010000029.1, forward strand.
GAAGAACCCACCTTTTCTTCACCCTTGTGCCCTATTATAATCCTGCAAGACATAAACATGAAGAACACATATTATTCACCTTTTCAAACACCCACACTATCGCCACACTTGCTTGTTAATATGATCATGAAAACTAGACAAAACTTGAAGTTCATCATATGCATAAATTTGAACAAATTCCCCTAAATTCGTGAAATTTACTCAAAAACCATATCTTTATCACCTAGCTAACTTCCATGACCATAATCATTCAAAACTCATTCAAGTTCATCTCAAAATTATCAAATATAAGCAAGTATGGGCTCACGATAACCTAGTTCATTTCAAAATCTCCAAATCCTACAATGCAATGATAAAAATGTAAGAACTTTCATACCTTGGTCTTGTAGAAGATGAAGAACCCTAAAACTTCAAGATTATCAAAAACCCACAAATCCCTAGAAATTTCGGCTCAAAAAGTTCCCAACTTGAACCCCAAAACAATAGATTCGATCAAATGCAAGCACACAATCGAAATCCTTGCGAAATCTTAGCCAAAATAGACCCAAAATAGCTTGATTTGGTTAGCAATTGAAAGATTTAGGTGGATGAAGGTGGGTGTTCTTGAGGGTTAATGAAGGAGAAGAAGAAAGGGAGTGGTGGCTGAAAATTGTGCAAAGAATGAGTGGATAGGAAAAAATCCTGTGTTAAAACTCTACCATGCGGACCCCTTTTACGCCAAAGACCACCGTAAGCTACGGTGGTCACCGTAGCTTACGGTGGCCTGTATGTAAAAAGAGGTCGTAAGACAGTTTATAAGCACCGTAAGGGATTTTGATCCCGCCGTAGCTTACGGTGGGTACTGGGCAAAATTTCAATTTTTTTAAACCAAAAGAACAATTAACCTATTATAATACCACCCCCTTGAAGAATCCGTATTGTCCTCAACACCGTGTACGAGAAATTTCGAAAAACTTCCCCACACTTGTTTCAAACACAAATCAACAAGTACGGATAAAGACACGAAACAAACTAAACACATAAACAACAACAAAGTATTTTACAATACCAAACCTGGGCCTTTTGCATTAATTCACATCCAAGGGCCATAAGATGTAGCCCACTTTATCAAGTTCAAGATGCTTGATATCATTCCCTTCCAAGTACGGTTTGAGCCGATGCCCATTCACCGTTTGCTTCTTGATGGTCCGCTCATCCAAGATATAAACATCTCCAAACCTTCCCACACGTGTAATAACAAATGGGCCCATCCACTTGCTCTTTAGCTTGCCCGCGAACATTTTCAACCGCGAATTAAACAACCATACTTTTTGACCCGTTTCAAAAGTTTGCTTTTGAATCTTTGCGTCGTGAACCTTCTTGAGTTTATCCTTGTATGCAGCTGCACATTCATATGCTTCATCTCGAATCTCTTCGATCTCACTAATTGAAGTTTCCGGATCTTCCCCGCTTCATCGTAATCAGCATTTACCGTCTTAATGGCCCAATGCGCTCTATACGCCAACTCCATTGGTAAATGGCACCCCTTCCCAAACACCATCTGATAAGGAGTCGTACCAATAGGAGTCTTGTAAGCCGTGCGGTATGCCCACAACGCATCATCCAATTTACTTGCCCAATCCTTTCTGTCTGTTTGCACCGTTTTCATCAGAATTTCTTTGATCTGACGGTTAGACACTTCGACCTGTCCACTGGTTTGTGGATGATATGGTGTGGCAACGCGGTGGTTCACATTATATCTCTTTAACAATTTGCTAAAATTAAAATTTTTGAAATGCGAACCGCCGTCACTGATTATAACACGTGGAATTCCAAAACGAGCAAAAATATTCGATTGCACAAACTTACATACAACCGAATGATCGTTAGTCCGTGTCGGTATGGCTTCAATCCACTTCGAAACATAGTCCATGGCCACCAATATATATAAAAACCAATTTGAACTTGGAAACGGCCCCATGAAGTCTATCCCCCACACATCAAAGATTTCTACTACCAAGATAGGTTGCATAGGCATTTCGTCCCTCTTTAAAATACTCCCCAACTTCTGGCAATTCAGACAATTCCGGGTAAACTCACATGATCTTTAAAAATTGTGGGCCAATAGAACCCCACGTAAGCACCAGGTACCCCGTCTTATTACCGCTAAAGTGTCCCCCACAAGCAGAGGAGTGAGCATGGGTTAAGATTTCAACCACTTCTGATTCCGGAACACACCTTCTAATTACCTGATCAGGCCCAATTTTGAACAAGTCCAATCATCCCAAATATATTGTTTAACTTGTACTATGAACTGTTGTCGTCTTCTCTTTGTCCAATGTTCGGGAATAGCACCCATGGACAAATAATTTACGTAATGTGCATACCACGAAGCCGTAGAAGTAGAGACATCGAGCAACTGTTCATCCGAAATCATTCATTAATCTCACTTGGACCCTTCAACTAAAATCCGAGACAAGTGGTCCGCCACCACATTTTCACTTCCCTTTTTGTCTCGAATTTCCAAGTCAAATTCTTGCAATAAAAGTACCCATCGAATCAACCGAGGTTTAGCATCCTTCTTTTCCATTAAATACCGCACCGCGCTATGGTCAGAATAAACCACTACTTTGCTCCCCCAAATATATGACCGAAACTTATCCAAGGCATACACCACCCTAATAATTCTTTCTTGGTCGTGGGTAATTCAGTTGCGCCTCAGACAGAGTTTTGCTTGCATAATAGATCGCCCGGTTTCTTATCAACCCTTTGCCCCAAAACCGCACCGATAGTTGTATCGCTGGCATCGCACATGATTTCAACGGTTTTGACCAATCTGGTGGCTGCAAGATATGGGCCTTCACCAACTGTTCCTTCAAAACATTAAAGGCTTGCAAACATTCATCAGTAAAATCAAACGGAACATCTTTCAATTTACATAAGGGTTTGGTAATTACAACAAATCCCTTAATGAATCTTCTATAAAAACCAGCATGTCCCAAGAATGACCTTACCCCTTTAACATTTTTAGGAGGAGGTAGCGATGAAATTACCCGAATTTTTGCTTTGTCTACCTCCATCCCTTTTTCGGACACAACATGGCCCAACACAATACCTTCCTGAACCATAAAATGACTCCTCTCCCAACTCAACACTAAATATTTCGCGACACATCTTTTTAAAACTTTTTCTAATTCGTCGAGACATGACTCAAAACTTATGCCGAAAATGGAGAAGTCATCCATGAACACTTCAAGCGACTCTCCAACCATGTCCGAGAAAATACTCATCATACATCGTTGAAAAGTTTCCGGAGCGTTGCACAAGCCAAATGGCATTCACCTAAAAGCAAAAGTACTATAAGGACAAGTAAAGGTGGTTTTGTGTGGGTCATCAGGGTGTATTTTTTACCTGAAAATGTTTTTCAATTATTTTGGTCAATAAAAGGTAGCGGGAAATGGTCCTTGGAGGTTGCGGTATTCAGCTTTCTATAATCGATACAAACACCCACTCGGTGACCAGTCGGGTGGCGATTTGTTCACCATTTTCATCTTTAACAACTTGAATACCGACCTTTTTAGGCACTACTTGGGTAGGACTTACCCAAGCACTATCGGATATAGGATAGATAATGCCTGCATCCAACCATTTGATTACCTCCTTTTTCACTACCTCGCGCAATTTAAATTCAACCTTCTTTATGCTTCCCTTGTCGGCTTTGCATCCTCACTTGTAATTATCTTGGCATAATGATAGATGGACTGATCCCCTTCAAATCAGCAATTGTCCATCCAATGGCCCTCGATTCGCCTTGAGCCTCTTAACAATTCCTTTTCTTGAGCCACCTCTAAATTAGAGGCAATAATGAATGGTAATGTGTCATTATCCCTTAGAAATGCATATTTCAGGTGGCTGGGCAACTCCTTCAACTCCAATATAGGGGCCTCTTCCAAAGATGGTTTTGTTCCCGAATCAATTTCCGCCGGTAGACTCTCGAACTGATGAGTCCACGGTGGTCGCCCCTCTTTCAATGCCATCACATCTTGCTTCTCCTCCTCCACGCGCAAGTCATTAGCATGTACCTGTTCAAACACATCACAAACACAAACACAAGTATCCTCTTCCGTATATTCATGTGGGTTGCACCCATCCACCAAATCTGCCATGAAACACTCGTCAACACCAACAAAATTGGATGTGTTAGTAAAAACATTTAAACGCATTTTTCTGTTGCCGAATGTCATATCAACCGTACCAAGTCGACAATCAATTACAGCGTGGGCGGTGCTTAAGAATGGCCGGCCCAAAATAACATTTTGTTGTTGCTTTGGGTTAGCGGACGAGTAGTCAAACACCAAAAAGTCTACCGTGTAGTAGAACTTGTCCACTTTTACAATTACATCTTGGACCATCCCTCGGGGTATTTGTGAGACAAATCGGCTAAAACTACCATCGTCTCAACCCGAGCCAATGGACCAAAATCATATTGGTCATATAACCACCTCGGTAGAATACTTACCCCGGCTCCAAGATCTAGCAACGCTTTTGACATTGGAAAGTTTCCAACTTGAATATTGATTAGAGGCGTTCCCGGATCTTGGAGCTTTGGAGGAAGAATTCCTTTTAGCACCGCACTAACTTGTCCGGTCAAATCTACCCACTTAGGCAACTTCTTTTTGTTGTCATTTTTGAGTGCATAATTCTTTTAAGAATTTTGCGTAAGCGGGTACTTGCTTTATAGCATTAAGCAACGGAAGGTTCACTTTCACTTGTTTGAAAACATCTAAAAGTTCTTCCTTTTGGGGGCCTCTTGTTGAAATATAATTTTTCTTTCCAGGGTCGACTAAAGCGGAAGGAAATGGGAATTGACTCGGTCCCCCTTCCTCCTTTGGTTCATTTAATAATTCACCCAAACCCGGTTTATTAGTCACATTTTCAACAAGAGGTTCCTTTGACACATTTGGTGATGAGACATCATCCTCATCACTCTCATTACCCGTAACATCCTCAACCACCCCCTCAACCAAAACCGTTCTAAATTTACTTTAAATTCTTTACCGCTTCGTAAGACACTTACATGGTTAATATTAATATTACGTGAAGTATTATGAGAGGGATTTACCTTTGTGTCACTCGGAAGTTGACCCTTACCTTTTTTAAGATCCACTACCTTCGATGCAAGTTGCCCCATTTGTGTGGTAAGTGCTTGGATACTTTTGTCGCGGACTTCATCGAGTTGATTTCTCCGTTGCATGTCTTGTTGCATCATGCAGAGCATATCCATCACTTCATTACCGCTCGATGAATTTTGACCCATATTTCCACCTTGGTCACCCCCTTGTTGACTTTGACCTTGATACCCTTGATTATTTCCACCCCTAAAGTTCCCTTGGTTATATTATGGAAGAGGAGCAAAACTCCGTTGAGCTCCTTGGAAATTAGGGTTAGCCTGATTAGCCGGGTTCCAATAGCGGAAATTCGGATGATTCCGTAACCTGGGGTGGTACGTGTTCGAATTCATGTTAAAGTTCCGACCACCCCATCCAATTGCATTCACCTCCTCTACTTGATTTGCATTTACTCCCACCAAGCACACCTCTGCTGCATGACCAAGTTCATTACAATTAGTACAAACATTATATACCTGGTTCGATGCTTGTGCTTCTCCATCCTCCACCGCATACACTTGAGGCCTTGTGATTACATGTCTAGCTCGCCTTGATGATTGTGCTTTTCTTTTTTATGTGACCGCCATTTGTTCTAGAAATGCCCAATCATCCTGCTCATAATTTGTTCCAAATTACCATTCGTGATAGACATTAAATCCCTTGCATCATCGAGCTCAAACCTTCATGAAATGCATTTAACAATTCCCACAACGCTATACCATGATGAGGACAATTCTTCAACATCATGTTAAATCTCTCAAACGTCTCATGGAACATTTCACTTGGCTGTTGTTGAAAACTCCTTATACTCCGCCTCGCTTCATTTGTCTTTTGGGCTGAAAGAATTCCTCGAGAAATCGTTGTTGCATATTGGCCCAAGTATATATAGATGCGACGGTAAAGTATGAAACCACCTTTTCGCTTTATCCTCCAACGAGAATTGAAACAACACCAACTTAACATCATCTGATGAGAATCCTTGCCCCCAATAGTGTTGCAAATGGAATCATTCATTTCCAAATGGAAGTAAGGTTCCTCCGTTGCTAACCCTTGTACTTCGGCAAGCTTTGCAATGCAGTCGTCCTTACCTCGAATGTCCTCCCATCCGGCGTTGAGGTATTACTACCGGAGAGGGATTATTGGTAATAACGGACGAAAATACGCTTCAACCCCCCGCACTACTTCTCGATGATGTCGACGCGGGGCACCCAATGGTACTCTTGGTCGGCCCACCGGACCTTGTCTTAACCCTTGAGGTACAAAGTGTTGTTGAGGTGGAGGTTGATGCATCGGTCTTTGGAATTGTGGTGGTTGATGTTGAACTTGGAGTTGTTGTAGAGGCATGGTTGTTGAAATGGTGGCCCCTGAGGACGAACTTGTTGCACCCCTGTAGGTTGCCTTGGTGGATAACCCATTCCCCCTTGCGGTCCCAAGTTACCTCCATCACCCCCATAATAGTAACCTTCATCATCATACCCTCCGAATTCTTCTTCATAACCATTATCATACCCGTCTCCTCCTATGCGATGTTGCAAATCTGTGAAGAAGGATTATGGGAACCCGGTTTGTTTGATGGTTGAAATGTAGGTGAAGTATGGATAATGGTGGAGCTAGGTGAAGGTTGATTTGGTAAAGGGTATTGGGTGGATGAGGATTGACCGGATGTGGGAAAGAAAGATGAGATTTTGGTACTAATGATGCGGCGTTAGATGGATCAACTTCATGTGTCGAAGTTGGGTGAGTGTTGGAATTTGGTGGAGGTGTAGATGGTGAGGTTTGGTTTGTGGTGGTAGGTAAATTTTCCATGGTGTTGAGTGGTGAAATAGGTGTGGATGTGTTGTTGGGGAACCACTGATTTTATTCTCTCGTAACAAAACCTGTTGCTCGTAAGGTTCGTTCAATCTCCGGATCAAATACCAATGGTGATAGCTTGTTAGATCCTCTAGTATGCATACACCTGTAAGAACTTGCACACTAACACAACCAGCGTAAACTCGGAAAAATAACAAACTATACTAACACGAAATAAACATGTTGCGCACAAATCCCCGGCAACGGCGCACAAAATTTGACGTGAGGTCGTGTCACACTAAATTTAATCCCAAAACTGCTATTAGCTAGCGGTAAGTGGGTATCGAACACAAGGAATTGTGGAACTAGTGTTATCAAAAGGTTGGACTATTATACTAATTACCTAATTTGCACTAATTTAATTTTAGATTTTCGGTTAATGGATTTAGATTTTTAACTATTTAGCGATTCAAAGATTGGTTCTTTTAGCAGATTATAAGAGGATGATCATCTTGGGTTTCCGGTTCAAAACGTATGTATTTCGATTTTACTAGAAAGAGTCAAGACATGACTCGTGTTTGATTAACTATGTGTGATAAAAGGGAACAAAGTACTCGGACTGAAATGCGAGGTCGTTACCCGATGACCAATTTATTAATACCCAACCCGTAAACCTTCCCGTGATATCTTGATTGTCAACGAACACCAAGAACGTACGGAATATGCAACAAGCACAATATCAAAATAATTTACAAACAACCAATCAACACCATAATCACCATAACATAGCAATTATTCTAGAAAAATGTAAATCAAAACACAATTGTTTACTGAACCGTCCACACAAGATGATCACCAAATGTTTAGCCACTCATGTTCTCACAATCAAACATACTTCAATTGTCTTGTTCATACGAATCAAAACACCAAAATATTGTTTTGAACTTGTTAGAATCAATGAAAACTACTCAAAATCGCCTCCTATTTGCTCTGTAACTCGTTCCAATGATTGATAATGTGAAAGGACTCTATAACTCAGCTTAAATTGGGCAGTTACAACTTTCCCGTAGTCACCACGTAACACGGTGCCACTATAGCTACGTGGCAGCAATTTCCTTACGGCAGTCAGCCTCTGTCTTACGGTGGCCTTTTAAGATTGGACTCCACCGTAAGCTACGGTGGCCACCATAGCTTACATGGTCAGCAGAAATTCCCATTTTGCCCTCATCAATCTCTTGTCCAATCTTCAATTAGGCTCTTGCAAATGCCGATAAAGCATGTTTAAGCTCCCTCATTATGCTCTTCGGTACCTGAAAAAGCCAAACACACCATAGACATCAAATCGTAACAAATAAACGTTTAAAATGTGGAATATTTATCATTTTAACGCACTTACGGGTTGTCCAAAAGACCACCCTCACACCTTAACAATCCAACTCGTAGATCCGATCTAGGAAGCTGCAACTGTGAGATATCGATTCGCCTTTTTTTCGCTTTGGTGCAACTTATATGCTTATCAACCCACAAAATTCACTATGTTTTATGCTAAATCACTATGCAAACATTCAAACATGCATGCTAATATGAATACTTGTAACTTATTCATGCTAGAAATCGAATGCTTTATAATATGTCATTAACTATGTACAAGCCTCCCTTAACATGTATAGCGCTATAGAATTAACGCACCGCCCTTATTCATGAGGTCATTTAAGCAAACAAAACGGTATTTTCATTGCTATGATTAGATTACGCTAGCGGTAAACTTTGGGTTGCCATGTGTTGTAGCATTGCTATTTTAGTATGTTTGTTTTAAGTAAATGTTTATGCCATGTAGAATGTTACACTTTTATACTTAGTATTCAAATTTTATTGCTCGCCAATGTCGTGTGTGTTGAATATACTTTATATATGTTTCAGGTTGATGTTGATGATAAAGGATGCACGGAATCTAGTAGGATGAACTAGAAACCCACTTTTAAACCTAAACTTATGTTGTACTTGTACTTGATTTCATTGTTGTACTTCGTATTTCGTTGTTGTATTTTGCTTCCAAAGCCATGTACTCAATTTTTAGAAATGAAATAAAATGTTGTTTTTTTAATTACTTGTGTAACACCTCGTAAAATCGTGTAACATGCTCAAACTGAGCCTCTGAGTGACTTTCTGATGACATCAAACACTAGCCTCTAAGTGACTGATATGTCAACATCTTAAACATTAGCCTCTGAGTGACTGATATGTCAACATGCTTAAACATTAGCCTCTGAGTGATTGATATGTCAACATGCATAAACTTGGCCTCTGAGTGACTGATATGTCAACATGCCCAGCCTCTGAGTGACATCAGAGTCAACATGCTTAGAATGAGCCTCTGAATGATCCTTTACGAAGTCCTAACTCTCATACGTGCCACTTGTTGGACGAGAGAGGTTAATTCTGTAAATATATGAATGTTGGATGTGGAGTGGTTAAAAGTGTCAACATGTTAATTTATACCTCTGAGTGACCTTTTAACGAACCAAGAGCTCGACAATGTCCGGGCATACTCCCGGTATGCCAAATATTGGTTACGGAGGGGTAAATATGCTAAAAAGGTGTTTTAGGAGGTTTTATATGTTGAGGGGCTAAAACTGACAAACTTTGAAACAAACCACGGCGCTCAAGGGGCGCGAGAGGCAAGGCCCTTGCCTCTCATGGGGCGCGAGAGGTATGTGTCTGTAGAATTTTGCTTGGCCTCCACACATGTTGCCAAAAACCATTGTTTCGAAACCATGGACTTCCAAACAACTATGCCACGTTTTAGGACACTTGTAAGATCCCTCTAACACCCCTTAACACCTGGAATCACCTTCTTCAAGCTTTCCAACTATAATAGGTGCAATGCTTCAACATTTGAACTTGCACTTTTCTCATTTAACACTCTATCTCCCTCCTCTGGAAGTTCCCAACTGAAAGGAACATCAAACTTAGTTCTATTGCATCCTAAGGATCACTTGTAAGTGTTTCTTTCTCTTGCATTTTCGTTTATAGGCTTTTATAGCCAAAAGTCAAGCGTTTTATGGAAAACGCATTGACTTTCGGTTAAGAGCATTATGGTCCAGCCATTTTCATAACGAACATTGGTAAGTGATCGCAATAAGGTAGGTGTTAATCCCTATAAAGGGCACTTCCTAAAGATCAGTTTGCTAGATCAAATTGACGGGTCAAAGTCATTTCATTAAAAAGTCAAACATGGCATTTTTCAGAAATGTTATAATTGAGCTTATATATGTTATGAAACATGTTTTGGCACTTAAACAAGTTGGTAATATTATTAGAACATGTTAAGAACATGTTCGGCTCTTCAATTTCAGTTCTAGGGTCGGTTCGCAACCGAAAGTCGCGAAGTTTGACTTCTGCTTTGACTTTCGTTCTGATCCATTTATATTAGTCAGCTACTGATCTAAGGTTGAATTATGATCATAAAATAATGTAGCATAACCCCCTGGGTTATATTACATGATCATAATCAGAATCTGAGTTTATGCACAAGTTCCGTAATTATGCCATTTTGACTAAAATGCCCTTTTTGAATGAAATGAGGTTTAAATGATAACGAACTTAAAAATGAATTTCCTACTGATGTAATATTATAAGTAGGATTATTTGGGATGTCAAACCAGATTATAAACTGAGTTTATAAACACGTCCTTATATTATGCCGATAATTGACGATAACGCCCTTGTGGCTCATAAAACGGTTTTAATCATACCTTTTCAAAGTAAATCTTTTACCTACTGATATGTTATACTAAATAACATATCTAAGAATGTTAACCTAACCTTAACATCAGTTTTCATTAAACATTGCATAAATCATCATTTACGACATAAACGCCGTTTCGACGCATAATATGGTTTTAAACCATACTAATCAACCAAGACTTGTAACCTACTAATTTTAAAACTTATTTAAAATATTTTTACAATAGGTACATAATGTAAACTCAGAATCCCGAATAATTTACAAAACTGTCACACCCTGACCCGCAGCGGAAATGGTAGTCGGGGCATGATTGGGTTTTCATCAAAGCTCATGACATTTACTATAAAGTTTCATATTTATTATTTCTTTTTAAACATGAAATTACAATAAACATACAAGCACAACATGTTCAAATACATTTTTCATGACTTCTTTATTTTTTTCTAAGGCAATTTCCTATGTGTTCCTTGCTTCAACCTGTCCACCTGTATCATGTGTAAAAATAGGGTTTTGGGTCAACAAAAGTTGGCGAGTGAATCTTATGAAAACATTTGAACAAACTGTTATATTGGTTATAAAAAGGTGCATAACCACATATGAGTAAACGTAAATGTAAATTTAATCACAACACACATAATATCAATTAATGCACAAGCACACACCAAATGATGAACAATGAGATCAAGGCTCAATCAAACGGAGCCGATCTAATGAGGCACGCGATGTTCAACTCGTTTCCAACGAGGAACTGATGGGCCTAATGAATGATTTGCACGCAACTTGACAAAATGTAAACACACATCACAACAAACAACATTGCATCACATGTTTAAATCATATAATGGTAATAGCACAAGTTTGAATAAACGAAATAAATAAAGCGACACATGACACACCCCAAAACATGAATAAAAAAGGGGAATTTGTAAGAATTCACTCATAGTGGGTGCGTTGCCTTGGTTGATGAAGAGTACGCACGAATTTAAGATTTACCGACGAAGTAAACTAACCTAAATAATAACGTAACAATTTGATAAATAAATAAAAGTTAATATTTTTAATTAATGCTTTTTATTAGATTTTTAGGTTATTTTTGTGGATTTTATACAATTTGTAGGCTTTAAAACCTTATTTTTAAGTATGTTTAACTAATTTTTAAAAATAGAAAGGATTTTAATATATAAAAAAATTACCCTTTTTTTTCCGGGGTTGACTGGTCAACGACCGGTCAGACTCGTTTTTATAGGCAGCGTGTGAGGTTTGAACTCGTGACCTCTCGGTTGCATGCACGCAGCTTTTCCAACTGAGCTACGTGTCTAACCCGTTAGATTCTTGATTTTTATTATACTTATATACTGATTAGAATATTTTAGAAATTAATTAATTTAAAAAGGATTTAAATGATCGAACCGGTGTGAGAGCTTGGACTAGAACCCGCGTTTCCAGACATGTTTTGCACCCAGCCCAACCAACTGGGCTGGGTGTCTAACCCGATGTATAAGTGATTTTTATTAAATTTAAACACTTACAGAATCTGAATATATGTGAGTATTAAAAAGGGTGGGTATAATTTATGAAATCGGAACCTGTGCATGATTCGAACCCGGGTGCGTATATAATGTTTGCACACAGTTCACCGCTGACTGTGTGTCTAACCCGGTTAGATATCCGTTTTTTAATTATGTTTAAACACTAACTCGACTTTATCTTTTTCATCAAATAAAACCCAAATCATAATTTCGACTGAGACATGCTTAATCATTTTGGTGAATCGATTTAGTTTTAAAACATGCTAGATAATGAATTACAAAGGTTTAAAGGACTATACCGACTAGAAGGATGCTCTACGGTTTTCCGGCGAGTGTAAGCAGTTTTCCGGCAACACAGCTAATCTCCGGCAACTTGAGGTGAAGAACAAGTGTGAAATGTGGTTGAGTTTGTGAATTCATTGTCGTGGGTTTAGAACAAACTGAAATCCACTATTTATAGGGGCTAAACGATTAATTCGATCGGTTATGATTTTGAGGATTAATTCTCATCATTGAAATCGGTTACTCACAATTAAACCAAAATTGGCGGTTTCCTCCGATGATTGAAATCAGTTACAATCGTTTGTAAGAATCAAACTTTCTTGTTTGATTTTGATTTGGCGGTTACAGTCTTGGTTCAAACAGGTGACACGCGAGTTTTTAGTTAAGTTTTTATTTGTTTCCAGAATACACAACAAGTGCGTGTGGTACAGTGGTGTTTTGAGTGTGTGGAGTTTGTGGATTCGATGGGGACCCGGGTTCGAAATCCGGTCGCCCCTGTTTCTATTTTTTTTATATTTTAAAATCTTAAATATTGGTATTATTTTTTATTCTTTTATTTAATCAATATATTAATTATCTAATTTATTTACTAATTATGAAAATTACATTTTATAAAATGAAAAAAATGCGTAACGACACTTTTAATAAATTCTAAAATTTTCAAACGGAGCGGGTTTTTGATACCCGTTTTACACAATGTTACAGTATCCTCTACTTTTAGAAATTTCGTCCCGAAATTTAAGTAGTGGTATATTTGACTCGAAGGGAGGGTGTTTTAATTTGACAATTACATAATTAGAAGAGGGTGAAAAGTTTAAATTTTATTTGAGGCGGTAACGTTCCTAGTACGGGTTGAATACCCTGCTACAGGAATCGCTTTTTGATACCTAAAGTATAAAATGCGGAACATGGATAAACAGAGTTGATTGACTAGGTATGATCTCATGCATAAGAGTTTTGAGAGAATTGATACGTTTGAAAAGATAAGGTTATATCATAAATTAAAACTTCAACCATGACGATATTAAAACCTACACGGAACTTCTCATAACCTCTGATAATGCTTTTGATCCTTTGCCAAGAATACTTATATATAGGAAGTACCAGCGGCGTATCACCATATTCTTGTCAAGTTTTCATTGGCTTTATCAGTAAGTTATGATTAGTTCTATGTGACTCTAAAACATAAACAAACACAACAACCAAAGCTTGAGTTCTCAAATCTGAAAGAATATATGAATGAATGACGACAGTACCTCTCTCGTTTGCTATGATGAAGGGTCTGTCTATGAAAAAGTGAGACACAACCCAACTTCTTTAAATGATGAGATCGAGATACGTCGTGATGTATGATGATATGAAAGTTAAATCAATGAGTAAAGATACAAAACAAAACTGTAATATCAATTCGCATTAGAATTCTTGGATACATAATTCCCAATTTATAACTGAGATACGTAAAGATTGAGTAACAAAAAGAAAACATTAAAACTAGACGGTTGGAGTTGAGTCTTGATTCTTGGTGAGGGAAGGCTAGTTGGGTTGTTCGTTTGGGCCGTTATTATCTTCAACAGGATTGGCGTTGATGTTGTAAGCTCTTCCTCTTGCTGGTGCTAGTGCTGGGTTTGCTTGATTTGCTTGGTTAAGTGGGTTTGCTTGAGCTTGGGCGTTTATGATGTTAACCAATTGAGGGCACGTGTTTCTAAAATGGGTAGGGTCCCCACAATTAAAGCAAGCTCGAACATGTGGAAACATGGGGTATTGGGTTGTTGATATGATTGGATCATGTTTTGGGTAGGGGTGAAGCTTGGGTTTGAGGGGCGCGACAAGTCTTGCTCAAATGACCATAACACCCACAATTAGCACACAGTCGACAAGGTATGGTAGATGGATGGTGATAAAAACAGGTGTTGCATTAAGGGTGAGGTCCAATGTAAGGTTTCTTATTTGGGTAAGTAGAGTTGGTGCTACTTGAGTGATTGGGATAGCTTGGAGGGGTACGGCTTGTGGAGCTGGTTGATTTCGTTGGGTGACAGCGAAATTTTGCCCATCTCGTTTTCTCTTAGAAGTGGGTTGAGAAGAGGATTCGGTCTGGGTTGAGTTTGAGGTTTCGGTTGATGCTTTATCATTCTTATTTTCCTCCTTGAAGTCTTTATTCCGATATGGTTTTCGGTGAGCTCTGTAGCTAACTCCATTGCTGCTTCCAAAGTTGCAGGTGTGGTACTTATGACAGGGTCTTGAATTTTTGAAGGAAGACCTCGAATGTAGTGCTCGATCAAACGGTAGAGGGATGAACAAGTTGGGGACCATCTGATTCAACTCAAGGAATCTATTGTTGTATGTGGTGTGGTCGCCCTCCTTTTGTTTCAAAGAGTAGAACTCATCTTCTAATTTCTTGATTTCGCTTCTTGGATAGAAACGTCTTGTCATGATCTCCCTCAACTCTTCCCAAGTCAAAGTCATAGCATCCTCAGCACCTCGCTTGCCCTTCTCTGTATTCCACCATGTAAGTGCTACTCCGAACAAACGACCGATAGCATATCGCACCTTGCGATCATCAGGGCAGTCGTAATTGAGAAAAGTGTTTTCCATCTCCTCAAACCAATGGAAGAGAGCGGTGACACCTTCAGTCCCTTCGTATTTTGGAGGATCGCAGGATTTGAAATGCATGAAGGAGCATTTAGTGGTATTTGGGGGAGGGTTGACAACGTTTTGATCTTCTTGGTTGATTGGGTTGACGGGATTAGCGTAAGGGCTTGTTGTACTTAAAATACGATTTTGGGGGATTACGCGGCCATTTGTTGAGCGATTTGGGCGGCCATGCGCTCGCGGAATTTTCTTGATCTCTTACCTCTACGAGGGTGACTAGAAGACATCTACAAGGAATACGTATCGAGAGTATGAGTTTGACGTTTTGGGTGTCATGTGTCGTATTTAGAAATGAACATTCACAAAACAAATGGAGAAAATAAATTTGCTACATCCATAGGATGTCTTGGGCTTTGCTCATGTTTGGGCTCCCATATGTCCCCTTACTTGGCCTTGGTAGTCATGTGGGCCCCCATGACTACTGGGCTCTGGTAGGGTTCATATTGGTGTGGCCTGTTAACACTTGCGCCACCCGAATGAAAATCGTAAAACATGACAGCAAGAGTATAAGGTCGGAGGGTGTCTTGGTATGGACACAATGACAACTCAAAGTAGGGTTAGTTCGATCGACGTTTGGTGTGGCATGCTTTGGCCTAATAGGTCCTTCGTACTCTCATCGTTAGTCCCAGGTAGGCAAACTGGTCCTTTATATTGAATTTAAACGAGTGCCAACCTAGACAGGATGTTTCGACTACCGGTACTTGTACCCTTTCAGTTACTACATGCCCGTCGTAGAACTCACTTTGATGAGATTGAAAAATGAAAAAAAATGCCACAAAATCTTGAATAAAGGAAATATGAGGATGATTTGAATATGTGAACATTGAAATATGCATGATGAATGTATATGTAAGCATGCTATTTTGACAACAAGTATAACTCATTGAGTATCACAACAAAATGATAATGGAAGTGTTTGCATGCATTTGTGTGTGTAATAAATACGAAAAAAATAAACATCATGAGTTTGCATGTAACCACATAAACAATTAAAATATAATCAACTATAGTATAGGCTCTAAGGGTCTAAAACCTATCCTATATCCCTATAGTCAAAAGCTCTGATACCAATCTGTCACACCCTGACCCGCAGCGGAAATGGTAGTCGGGGCATGATTGGGTTTTCATCAAAGCTCATGACACTTACTATAAAGTTTCATATTTATTATTTCTTTCTAAAGATGAAATTACAATAAACATACAAGCACAACATGTTCAAATACATTTTTCATGACTTCTTTATTTTTCTTCTAAGGCAATTTCCTATGTGTTACTTGCTTCAACCTGTCCACCAGTATCATGTGTAAAAATAGGGTTTTTGGGTCAACAAAAGTTGGCGAGTGAATCTTATGAAAACATTTGAACGAAATTGTTATATTGGTTATAAAAAGGTGCATAACCACATATGAGTAAACGTAAATGTAAATTTAATCACAATACACATAATATCAATTAATGCACAAGCACACACCAAATGATTAACAATGAGATCAAGACTCAATCAAACGGAGCCGATCTAATGAGACCGCGATGTTCAACTCGTCTCCAACGAGGAACTGATGGGCCTAATGAATGATTTGCACGCAACTTGACAAAATGTAAACACACATCACAACAAACAACATTTGCATCACATGTTTAGATCATATAATGGTAATAGCACAAGTTTGAATAAGCGAAATAAACAAAGCGACACATGACACACCACAAAACATGAATAAAAAGGGGAATTTGTAAGAATTCACTCACAGTGGGTGCATTGCCTTGGTTGATGAAGAGTACGCACAAATTTAAGATTTAGCCGACGAAGTAAACTAACATAATAATAACGTAACAATTCGATAAATAAATAAAAGTTAATATTTTTAATAATGCTTTTTATTAGATATTTAGGTTATTTTTGTGGATTTTATACAAATTTTGTAGGCTTTAAAACCTTATTTTTAAGTATGTTTAACTAATTTTTAAAATAGTAAGGATTTTAATATATAAAAAAATTACCCTTTTTTTCCGGGGTTGACTGGTCAACGACCGGTCAGACTCATTTATTATAGGCAGCGTGTGAGGTTCGAACTCGTGACCTCTCGGTTGCGTGCACGCAGCTCTTCCAACTGAGCTACGTGTCTAACCCGTTAGATTCTTGATTTTTATTATACTTATATACTGATTAGAATATTTAGAAATTAATTAATTTAAAAAGGATTTAATGATCAAACCGGTGTGAGAGCTTGGACTTGAACCCGCGTTTCCAGACATGTTTTGCACCCAGCCCAACCAACTGGGCTGGGTGTCTAACCCGATGTATAAGTGATTTTTATTAAATTTAAACACTTACAGAATCTGAATATATGTGAGTATTAAAAAGGGTGGGTATAATTTATGAAATCGGAACCGTGTGCATGATTCGAACCCGGGTGCGTATATAATGTTTGCACACAGTCCACCGCTGGACTGTGTGTCTAACCCGGTTAGATATCCATTTTTAATTATGTTTAAACACTAACTCGACTTTATTTTTTCATCAAATAAAACCCAAAATCATAATTTCGAATGAGACATGCTTAATCAGTTTTGGTGAATCGATTTAGTTTTAAAACATGCTAGATAATGAATTACAGAGGTTTAAAGGATTATACCGACTAGAAGGATGCTCTCGGTTTTCTGGCGAGTGTAAGTAGTTTTCCGGCAACACAGCTAATCTCCGGCATCTTGAGGTGAAGAACAGAGTGTGAAATGTGGTTAAGTTTGTGAATTCAGTGTCGTGGGTTTAGAACAAACTGAGATCCACTATTTGGGCTAAACGATTAATTCGATCGGTTATGATTTTGAGGATTAATTCTCATCATTGAAATCGGTTACTCACGAATTAAACCAAAATTGGCGGTTTCCTCCGATGATTGAAATCAATTACAATCGTTTGTAAGAATCAAACTTTCTTGTTTGATTTTGATTTGGCGGTTACAGTCTTGGTTCAAACAGGTGACACGCGAGTTTTTAGTTAAGTTTTTATTTCAGAATTACACAACAAGTGCGTGTGGTACAGTGGTTTGAGTGTGTGGAGTTTGTGGATTCGATGGGGACCCGGGTTCGAAACCCGTCACTCCTGTTTTATTTTTTTTATATTTTAAAATCTTAAATATTGGTATTATTTTTTATTCTTTTATTTAATCAATATATTAATTATCTAATTTATTTACTAATTATGAAAATTACATTTATAAAATGAAAAAAATGCGTAACGACACTTTTAATAAATTCTAAAATTTTCAAACGGAGGGGGTTTTTGATACCCGTTTTACACAAATGTTACAAAAACTATGTGTAAAATGACTAAAATGCTCATTCGGTGAATAAATTGGTTATAAAAGATAAATTACATATATAATCAATATCCTACTGATATTATATCATAATAAGTTATTTTTCCAGAATAATTTTTGTCATAACATTAAATTATATTCGAGTTCCTTTTACACAGTATGAAATTACCAAAATGCCCTTATAAGGCATAGTTTCATTTTAAAACCTTAACGAGCATGAAAGTTGATATCCTACTGATATTACAACTTATTTAAAGTATAATGACGTATAGAACTTGTCCATGACTTATCCGGTTACCCGATATCGCTGATAAGCGTACGGTTATGTATATGTAACTAGTTTACGACAATTAACCGAAACGGGTCTAACCTTGTCATTTAAGTCTCAAAATCCCGAATGTTTATAGTTTACCCATATTAAACAAGTCAAGGTACTTATTGGGATTAAACTACATTCTATCGAATCATCTTTTAATCTAGCGTCATACGTTTTGATCAAGTACGCTAGTCGGTCTAAGTCTGTGACTTAAATAAGACCGTTAGTATTTAATTGGTTAGCTTATGCCATAATCTAGACTAGAGACTTGCCGGTAAATGCTATCTTCACTTAGTGCTTTTATGTACGGTTGAGTTATTAAATCTTGCGTTTAAACGAAGACTAGCTCAGGTAAATACTCTCGACTTTTTTCCCTATACGAGATTTGGTTACGGTAAATTATTACCGCTTGGTCAGAAACGGGATCAATCGAATGCTGGATTGTGGCTAGTAAATCCGCATATTCCGTTTAATCAGTTTTGTTTGATAACTTAAACATTGGGGTTAACTACCGTGTCCTGGATATCCTTGGCTCATTACATTAGATAATGGCCACAACCTTAGCGCGGTGTAGGCATGCACCCGATAGATGCTCAAAATGCATTACCCACAAGGTTGGGGGAATAACTCCTTCGTGAGTTCAAAGTGGTGAGTACGTTAATCATGTCTCGGTCTCCATACCGGGCGCTGTATGTATGGACAAACATGTGAATCTGTTAACAAGGTTGCAAGGTCAACTTTCCCAAGTTATAAAAAGATTTTGTGTTGATACACGCTTAAAACATTTTTGCAATGATTTCAAACTGAGTCAGTTGGGTGTATTTACCAGCGAAATCTGACGTATTTTCAAAAGACTAAGCTTGCAGGTATAATACGAAAATAGGCTGGAAGTGCTCGGTAGTGATTAGAGGATCTTGCAAATCTTAGATCTGCCCAAAGTCTGTTATACACATTTTTGTACATTTTATGATCCGCCTGTGGAACTTCTATTACGAGCCTGTATATTATTTTTTTGTACTTTGAACATGTGGTTTGTAATAGTAATTTAACTCCAAGACTTCTGTTGTGCTGTGTTTAATTGACTATGAGGATATTAACTTACATCACGATACTCCCCACCCGGGCCCACTGGTATTTGGATTGGCTGTGGAAAGCCGGGGGTGTGACAGGTTGGTATCAGTGCCAACGTTTGTGAGAATTAAACACTAACCTTCTTGTGTTTAATCTCAAACTTACACACGCACATTCCTTAGGCTTCCGAGTCTAGGCATTTACCTTGGATTACTCATTTCATTATTAAGTTACTAGTATTGTTTTGATTTGATTTTTTAACAGGAAAATGCCACCAAGAGTAAGAGGAAGAGGTAAAGGACCAATGAGGGGATGACCTTCTGGACGTATTCCCTCACATCCCCATCACTCGAACCCCTATGAGGATTCGGGGATTCATGGCCGTTATCACAACATTCACCTTCTCATACATAAAATTCGTATCATTCATATCATTCACATCTTTCACATCACTCTCACCACTCTCATCATTCTTATCATGATGAGTTTTACCCCAACCAATACTTTAATACAACCCCAGCCTACCAAAATCAGTTAGACCAACCCAATCCCATGGACGAGGACTCCGACCCGGAGATGCCGCCGCTGTCACAACCCCGACCCGCAGCGGAAATAAGAGTCGGGGCATAATTGGGTTATCACCAAAGCACATGACATTTACTATTATGTTTCATAATTAATTGAAGTCAAAGTTACATTTCTCAAACATCCAAACATGTTCATTCATTACAAGGGAAAATAACCAAACATAATAACTCAAAAACTAAATCGTTTTATTTCTTCTAATCCAGGTCCTATGTGTTCCTAGCTGCTGCTGGTTCACCTGTATCATGTGTAAAATGGGAGGTTTTTGGGTCAACATAAGTTGGCGAGTGAACCTTATAGATAAACATTTGATAATGATTTTTATGGTTAGTTTATCAATAAAATATTGTGCATAATCATAAAAGAGCACATGTATGTAATCAAACATTGGCAAATATCAGATACAATTATAACATACATTAACATTTGATGGCATACATGAACATACCAATATCATATGATAACTAACATAAATGAACTGTGCGATCAAGGCTCAATCAAACGGAGCCGATCGTATTGCATGAACTGGAAATGTAAATTGAACTGTGCGCTCAAGGCTCAATCAAACGGAGCCGAACGTATTGCATGAACTGGAAATGTAAATTGAACTGTGCACTCAAGGCTCAATCAAACGGAGCCGAGCGTATTGCATGTATTGAAATGTAAAATGAAATGACCGATCAAGGCTCAATCAAACGGAGCCGATCGTGCGGGCACGCCAAGATCAACCGCACAATAAAATGGGGATCAAACTCAACCTCGATGGATGGGGAGCTGCGGCCTCGGCAATTGCATGTACTGAAATAATAACTTGCATCTAATAATGACTACTTAACAGCAACAAACTAATACACATGTCATGTTATGATGTATGCACAATAATTTCGTTATAATATGTAAATAAGCAAATACACATGATACACCCCAAAATCGTGATTAAAACGGGGAATTTGAAAGGTTCACTCACATTGGGTGCGTTGGATTGGAGATGGTGAGATGCGCACGATTTAGACGAGCGAGTCGACGAGGAATACTAACCTAAATAATAATGGAAAGATATATTAAATGGATAGATTTTATTAAGGATTTTAATGGGATTTTTAGATAAATTTTTGTGAGTTTATGGCTATTTTCTATCTTTAAAAATGTTATTTTTAAGTATTTTTAATTGATTTTTAAATTAAAATAAACAAATAAATATTAAAAAAAAATATTATTATTTTTTTTACTGTTTGACCGTTGACCGTTGACCGGTTCGGTCAGCGGTAAATGTTTGCGCCAAGCGGGAGTCGAACCGGTGACCTTCAGTTCACGTGCACGTAGCTCTACCAACTGAGCTACGTGACTAACCCGTTAGAAACTCAGTTTTAATTATATTTATATACTTATTCGACTTAACCGAAAATACCTTTATTTACAAAAACGTTTTAATTCAATTGACCGGTGCTTGGGACAGGGTTCGAACGCGCGTTATGAAGTTTATCTTGCACACAGTCCACCGCTGGACTGTGTGTCTAACCCGGTTATATTCTTGATTTATATTATACTTAACAACTACTCGCTCTAACCCGGTTAGTTCATGAATAAAAAGAAATGTTATTACGTAAAGCGTGTGTGTGTAGTAAGGATCGAACTCGGGACTTGTGTATAAACTTTGCACACAGTCCACCGCTGGACTGTGTGTCTAACCCGTTTATTATCCGAATTTTAATTACTCTTATCCCGTTTTTAAGTTCGTCTTCTTCATTACAATTACCGACTTTACTCAATCATCTGGTTCATGATTTAACTAATTACTAAACATGACGACTAGCTTGAATGTACAAAACCGAACAGTTTGGGGAAAGAAAATACCGGACAGGTCGTCTTCTTTAGGGAGTCCGGCGAGAAACAGACAGCTCTGTTTTTGAACCTTCGGCTGAGAGGGTCTAACAACAGAATTAAGGAATTAGATTTGAAATTGAACCAGGGTGCATTGATTATTAGTACGTTTGAATGTGCTTACCGTTAACTAGCGAGTTTCCGGCAAATTCCAGAATTTCTCCGGCGAACACAAAAATCCAGAAAAGTCGTCTGTGGCTGATTTTGAGTGATGGATTAATGTTAGTAAAGCTCTAACAATAGATTGAAATCGCAAAGAAGGAATATCTTACCGGTTTGTGTTGAACACGGTTTTCCGGCAAGTTCTGCAGAGAATTCCGGCGAACAGTTTTAGGTGCTCAAATGATTTGAAAACGCGACGAAAAGGAAATGGAGTGTTGTTGTGACAGTTCTGAATCGCACAAATGATTGGAACTTGAATTAATCGGAGTTTGATACTTTTCGGTTTCAAAAACCGAAACTTTAAGTTCATTCAATTTGGACTTAATTAGAAACCGATATTCATCGGTTATAAGCTAGCCAGACGAATTTGAACTGATTTGGCGATCGGTTTACCGATTTCCGTTATTCAGATGGCATTAACGGTTGATTCGCGTTTGCGTATAAGACCCAATTGTTTCCCTAAGGTTAACAGAAAACACTTGGTGGCGGAGTGGTTTGGGGAAGGAATGATAAGTTGTTGGAGTGCTTTAGCTGACCCGGGTTCGAGTCCAGTCAGCTACAAATGTTTTTTATTTATATTATTTTAACTTTTTATCAAATATAATTTTTATGGTTTAGTTTATTTATTAATTATGTAATGTTTAAACCCAAAATAATCATAAATAATTAATGAAATTTCATGACTTGGTACAAGATTACAAAACGGAGCGGGTTTTGGAGACCCGATTTTTACAAATGTTACAGCCGCCAGGATCATACACCCAACCCATCAAAATTTCAAGCGATTCGAACTCTTATGCTGGATCACCATACCAAGGTCCTAATGAATGGGACCAATATTGGAACCAATTTACCTTCGCAAACACACTTCCCATCACTCCCCAACTCCTCCTATACAAGAAGATGTCCACATGGAACCGGTGGAAAAACCCCAATCACCACCTGAACCGCCAAGGAGGAAAAGAGGAGAACGTATGTCGGTACGTGCGGGCCAACGGTCGGGATCGCTGCCACCTTCGCCCAAACCTTACCCTACCATTCACGAGCACCCAAAAATGAGTGGACCCTCCAAAGCCTCACCTGTGGTGGAACCGACACCACCACCAGTGATTCAACCACCACCATCGGGTTATAATAACCCTATCCCGACATATCCGGATACACCTGGATATGATCCTTTTAACCCATCTACATCGATTGATTATCAAGCATTGTCGCATGACCCTTACATGCAAGCGATCATGCATGACACACTTTGCAAGCGGTCATGCATGACACACTTTACCCATCTCCTTTCTCACCTGCTTATCCACCTACTGGATATCCAAGTTGTGGGTACCAGTATCCTATTATGCCACAACCACAACCACAAGCTCCGCCACCACTCGAGGTGTAACACCCTATAAAATCGTGTCCAATAGTATAGTGACACGTGTTGTGTTTTTAATTTAGTCTATTAAAGACTAACAAGGACTAAAGGTATCAACGTGCTCAAAACTTGGCCTCTGAGTTACTGATACGTCAACATGCCTAGCCTCTGAGTGACTAATATGTCAACATGCATAAAATGAGCCTCTGAGTGATCCTTTACAAAGTCCTAACTCTCATACGTGCCGTTTGATGGACGAGAGGGTTCAATTATGTAAATATGTGAAAGTTGGTTAAGGGAGGGGTTAAAAGTGGCAACATGTTAATTTATACCACTGAGTGACCTTTTTACGAATCGAGAGCTCGACGTCCGGGCATAATCCCCGGTATGCCAAATATTGGCTACGGAGGGCTAAATACATCAAAAAAGGTGTTCTAGAAGGTCTTTGGAGGATTTAATAAGTTGAGGGGCTAAATGTGGCAAATTTTGAAATCTGACAAGAGGCATTCGCGGGGCACGAGAGGCTAAGGCCTGGCCTTTCACGGGGCACGAGAGGCCTGTGTCTGTAGAGAGTTTCCTTGGCCACCACACATAAGGGCCAAAAACCAGTTTTCTCGAAATCATGGCTTCCCAAACAGCTATGCCACGTTTTGGGACACGTGTAGCTTCCTCTTACACATCTTAACACCTGGCATCACCTCCTTCAAGCTCTCCAACTATAAATAGGTGCTAAGGTTCAACCTTGAACTTGCAGCTTTCTCAATTTCAACTCTTCTTCCTCCTATGGAAGTTCCTAACTGAAAGGAGACATCCAACTTAGTTCTCTTGCATTCTAGGAACCTCTTTTAAGTGTTCCTTGCTCTTGCATTTTCGTTTATAGGCTTTTATAGCCAAAAGTCAAGCGTTTTACGGAAAACGCTTTGAATTTCGGTTAAGACCATTATGGTCGAGTCATTGTTCGTAACAACACGGCTAAGTGATCGTAATAAGGTAGGTGTTAGTCCCTATAAAGGGCACCTCTAGAAGATCACGTTTGCTAGAACAATTGACGGGTCAAAGTTATGATATTAAAAATTCAAACAAACCATTTTTCGGAAACATGTTTTGACACTTAAACAAGTTGGTAATAATTATTAGAACATGTAAGAACATGTTCGGCTCGTCAATTTCAGTTCTAGGGTCGGTTCGCAACCGAAAGTCGCGAAGTATGACTTCTGCTTTGACTTTCGATTCTGACCCGATTTAGATTAGTTAGATACTGATCTGAAGTTGCATTTTGATCATAATAAAATGTAGCATAACCTTCTGAGGTTATATTACATGATCATAATCAGAATCTGAGTTTATGCACAGGTTCCGTAATTATGCCATTTTTTACTAAAATGCCCTTTTTACATAAAAAAGATTTAATGATAATAAACTTGAAAATAAGTTTCCTAATGATGTAATTTTATATGTAGGATTATTTGGGATGTTAAACCAGATTATAAATTGAGTTTACAAGCAGGTCCTTGAATTATGTCGATAAATGATGATTTAGCCCTTGTGGCTCATAAAATGGTTTTAATCAAATCTTTACAAGGTTTATCTATTACCTACTGATATGTTAATTAAATAACATATCTAAGACATTTTATTCTTACCTTAACATCAGTTTTCATTAAACATCGCATAAAACATCATTTTACGACAAAAGCGCCGTTTCAGCGCATAGTATGGTTTTATGTAACATTCATGTAAAACGGGTTTCTAAAACCCTCATTGTTTAATAATCAAATATCCATTTAAGTGTTCATCGCGTATTTATTAGCGTTAGTATTTTATATTATTATTTTAAAAAAAATGACGTATAATGATAACCACTTAATAATAATAATAATAATAATAATAATAATAATAATAAGTAAAATTAATAAAAGATATTAAAAACCAATGGAATAAAGAAACAAAATAAAAATGAAGAGAAAGGGGTTCAACCGGAGTCGAACCCCGATCTCCCGCTTGTATACACACACAAAACACCACTACTCTACACACACCATATGCTCTTAAAACCGAAACAAATAACCCTTATACTCAAGCGAAATACCTGAAACCTGCAAATCCAAATCACCACCCTCTGTAACCGCCAAATTAGAGTAATGTCGCCAAAATTACGTTTTGTTCCGGGTGGATTGAAGTCATAAAACGCTAATCATAACTGTATAACCGTTTTGATTATTTTTGAAACTGCCTTCAATCATTCGGAAGTTAACAACCCATAATTTGGGTTTTTGAAACCGAAATCCTGTGTTTGACCACTCCCACTATAAATATCAGTGATTCACATTTTAGGTCTCGCTCATTTTCATTCGTCAGTCCACTCTTTTTGTTTCTCTCAAATCTGCGGAAACTTTGTTCGAATTTTGGCCGCTGGAAGTGATCGCCGGAGACTAATATCTGAACATCCGATCGGTATAATCATTTATTTTTCCTCTGTCAATTAATTAGTTGTATCCTTTAGATCAATCTTAAATTTTAAATTTAGTCGGGTTATATTCTGTTTTCTTTTGGGTTAATGAAGAAGATGAAGTCCGAAGAGATCTTATGTATAATTAAATTTTGGTTATAAACCGGGTTAGACACACAGTCCAGTGGTGGACTGTGTGCATCTTAAGTAAACATGCCTGGGTTCGAGCCTTTAACCATCAACGGTTTCTTAGATAAAATGTTTTTTTTTTAACCTAACTAGATCATTTTCCAGTATGTGCATAAATATAATGTAATTCCAGGTTATGATGGGTTAGTCACCCAACCCAGTTGGTTGGGCTAGGTGCAAATCATATCGCTGGTCACGGGTTCGATACATGGTATAAACACCGGTTAGTTGATTCTAAAATCTTTTTAATTAAAACAATTTCTGAAATCTCCTAAGAAGAATATAAGAGTAATTAAAATGGTTTCCTAACGAGTTAGACACGTAGCTCAGTTGGAAGAGCTGCGTGCACGTGAACGGGAGATCACAAGTTCGAGTCTCGCAAACACGCTGCCAACTTCACAATTGAACCAGTCAGACCCTTCCCTTGTCAGGTCTGACAAGGGTTTAATTTTTTATTGTTTTATTCTTATATATTATTTTTTTAATATTAATAATTTAACTAAAAAAATCGATTAAAAACACTTAATGGTGCGATCTCGTAGGTTTAAAATCCCAATAAATACCGCTAAAATAAGCTAAAAATCTAACAAAAAGTATTAAAAAATAATAATTTTTGTATATTTATCGAATTATTTCGTTATTATTTTAGGTTAGTCTTTTTCGTCGGTTAAATCCACAATTCGTGCGCACTCTTCATCAATCAAGGAAACGCACCCACTGTGAGTGAATCCTTACAAATTCCCCTTTTATTCACATTTTGGGGTGTATCATGCATCGTTACATATTTTATTTATTAAACACTCGTGCTAACACCATTATGTGATCTAACGTATATGTTGTTTGTGTGGTTATGTGTGGATGCATTTTATCATATTCAGTGCAATCATTTAAGGCCCATCAGTTCCTCATGGGATACAAGTTGAGCATCAGGTGCCTCATTGGATCGGCTCCGTTTGATTGAGCCTTGATCTCAAGTTCATCATGCATTTTGTTCATTTGTTCATCATTGATATTATGTGGTTTGTGATTCAATTATATATACATAAATTTATATGTGGCACATGCATATTTTCTTATAACAACCAATGTTTAATTGTTAAATTTAGATTCACTCGTCAACTTTTATTGACCCAAACTTTTGTTTTACGCATGATACAGGTGAACAGGTTGAAGAGAGGAACACATAGGAATGGCCTTAGAAGATAAATGAAATACAGTTTGTTTAGAACAATGTTTTACTTGTGCTTACATGTTTCCTTGTGTTTGGATATTTGAATTTAAATTTCAACCTAATAAATATGAAACCTATTGTTAGTAAATGTCATGAGCTTTGATGATAACCCAGTTATGCCCCGACTTTTATTTCCGTTGCGGGTCGGGTGTGGCATTTTAAACCATATTATTTGACCAAGACTTGTTACATACTGATTTTAAAACTTGTTTTAAATATTTTTATAGTAGGTACATGTATTAAACTCAGAATCCCAAATAATTTATAAACTGTGTAAAATGACCAAAATGCCCTTCGGTGCACAGTTTGGTCATAAAAGATAAATTACACATATAATTAACATCCTACTGATATTATATCATAAATAAGTTATTTTTACAGAATACTTATAGTTGTAACATTAAAATTTTATTCGAGTTCCTTTTATACAGTATGAAATTACCGAAACACCCTTATGAGGCATAGCTTCATTTTAAAACCATAACGGACATAAAAGTTGATATCCTACTGATATTACAACTTATTTAAAATATAATGGCATATAGAACTTGTCCATAACTTATCCGGTTACTCGATATCGCTGACATGCGTACGGTTAAGTATGTGTAACTAGTTTACGGAAATTAACCGAAACGAATTTAACCTTGTCATTTAAGTCTCAAAATCCAAAATGTTTATAGTTTATCCATATTACACAAGTCAAGGTACTTGTTGGGATTAAACTGCATTCTATCCAATCACTGTGTAATCAAGCGTTATACGTCTTGATCCTGTACACTACTCGGTCTAAGTCTATGACTTAAATAAGACCGTTAGTATTTAATTGGTAGTTTATGTCATAATCTAGACTAGAGACTTACCGGTAAATGCTATATGCATTTAGTACTTTTGTGTACGGCTGAGTTATTAAATTAAAAGAAGTCTAGCTCAGGTAAATACTCTTGACTTATTTCCCCTATACGGGCTTCGTTACGGTAAATTATTACCGCTTGGTCAGAAATGGGATCAATCAAATACCGGGTGCGGCTAGTAAATCCGCATATTCTGTTTTAATCAGTTTTGTTTGATAACTTAAACAT
Organism: Scalesia atractyloides; assembly: GCA_947069175.1. Taxonomy (NCBI): domain Eukaryota; kingdom Viridiplantae; phylum Streptophyta; class Magnoliopsida; order Asterales; family Asteraceae; genus Scalesia; species Scalesia atractyloides. Next base: position 15,568,920 of record CAMTDV010000029.1, read on the forward strand.
CGGGGGTTAACTACTGTGTCCTGGATATCCTTGGCTCAGTACAATAGAAATGGCCACGACCTTAGCGCGGGTGTAGGCATACTCCCAATAGACGCTCAAAAATGCATTCCCACAAGGTTGGGAAGAAATGGCTCCTTCGTGAGTCCAAAGTGGTGTATACGTTAATCAGGTCTCGGTCTCCCGTACCGGGCCCTGTATGTATGGACAAACATGTAAATCTGTTATCAAGGTTGGACAGTCAACTTTCCCAAGTTATAAAAAGATTTTGTGTTGATACGCGCTTAAAACATTTCTGCAATGATTTCAAAATAAGTCAGTTGGGTGTATTTACCAGCGAAAGCTGACGTATTTTCAAAAGACTAAGCTTGCAGGTACAATACGAAAATAGGCTAGAAGTGCTCAGTAGTGATAGAGGATCTTGCAAATCCTAGATCTACCCAAAGTCTGTTTTATATTCTTTCCATGTACAATTTGTGATCCGCCTGTGGATCTTCTATTACGAGCCTGTATATTATTTTGTATTTCGAACATTTGGTTTGTAATAGTAATTTTACTCCAAGACTTCCGTTGTGCCGTATTTAATTGACTATGATGATTATCAACTGACGTCATGATACTCCCCACCCGGACCCACCGATGTATGGATTTGGGTTGGAAATCCGGGGTGTGACAGGTTGGTATCAGAACCAACGTTTGAGAGAATTAAACACTATCCTTCTTGTGTTTAATCTCAAACTTACACGAGCACATTCCTTAGAATTCCGAGTCTAGGCATTGACCTAGGTTTACTCATTTCATTATTTAGTTATTAGTATTGTTTTTGAATTGATTTTAACAGGAAAATGCCGCCACGTGTACGAGGAAGAGGAAAAGGACCAATGAGGGGAGGACCTTCAGGACATATTCCCCCACATCCACATCACCCGAACCCCTATGAGGACTCAGGAGATTCATGGCCATTTGTCCAACATTCTCCTACCCACACTCAAAGTTCTTACCACTCGTACCATTCACATCACTCTCACCACTCCCATCACTCTCATCATTCTTACCATGATGAGTTTAATCCAAACCAATACTTTAACACACCCCCAGCTGATCAGAATCAGTTGGACAAGCCAAATCCAATGGACGAGGACTCCGACCCGGATATGCCACCGTCGGGATCGCATACGCATCCCATAGAAATTTCAAGCGATTCGAACTATTATGCCGGGTCGCCTTACCAAGGTCCTAATGAGTGGGACCAATATTGGAACCAATTTACCTTCGCCAATACTCCTTCCATCACTCCCAACGACCTCCCATGCAAGAAGATGTGCACATGGAACCGGTGGAACAACCCCAATCGCCACCAGAACCGCCAAGGAGGAAAAGAGGAGCACGTATGTCAGTACGTGAGGGCCAACGGCCGGGTTTGCTGCCACCTTTGCCTAAACCCTATCCCACCATTTGAGAAGACCCACAAATGGGTGGACCCTCTAACACCTCACCTATGGTGGAACCAACACCAACACCTACAGTTCAACCACCACCATCGGGTTATAGTAACCCAATCCCCACATATCCAGATACATCTGGATATGATCCTTTTAACCTATCTACACCAGTAGACTATCAAGCATGGTCGCATGACCCATATATGCAAGCGTTATGCCCAACGCACTTTACCCATCTCCTTTCCCACCTACTTATCCACCGACTTGATATCCAACTTATGGGTACCAGTATCCGGTTATGCCACAACCACAGCCACAACCTCCGCCACCATTTGAGGCCATTAACGAAGCCTTAGAAAGAATGAAAGAAATGCAACAAGCGGAGAAAACAGATAAGAAGACAAACAAGTTCTTCAAGAAACTCTCTAAGCTGGTTAAGGGAAAGAAGGACGAGTGAAGTCTCTTCTAATATATTGTTAGTCCCTGCGAGGACAGTGTTATTTCTTTAGTCCCTACGTGGACATTTTGTTTCAATAGTCCTTGCATGGTCAATTTATTTCAATGTTTCTAGTATTGTAATTTCTATTTGGAAATTTAATGAAATATTTTAGAATTATATATATGTATTCATCCTCTTCAAAAAGAGTGTCTCGATTCTACTCGAAATTTATACTCTGCTATATAATTCCAAGTGGCGTAGACCACACATGGGCCAAGAAATGATAGTTAAGGACAAGGAGCCTTCTATCAAGATAGTAGGGAAGTTATCCTTCTATCCAGAGGTGGGGAACTAGGTTCAAACCTTCAAGGTCGTTAAGGTCGAAGGTGACCGGGACCATTAATCAATCATTAAGGTACTCTTATGATAACATTAAGAAATGTTCATACTCCTGGTAGTGTGACTTGAGGAACCACACTAGCCATCCATGTGACAGGCCAATGTGCCCCATTTATGTCCAATGTGACAGGCTGATATGCCATGAATTACATCTGATATGATGTAGGCCAATGTGCCCAATATATATCCAATGTGACAGGCTGATATGCCATGAATTACATTTGTTATGATGTAGGCCAATGTGCCCAATTTATGTCCAATGTGACAGGCTGATATGCCATGAATTATATATGTTATGATGTAGGCCAATGTGCCCAATTTATGTCCAATATGACAGGACAAGGTGTCCAATTTATGTCCAATGTGACAGGCTGATATGCCATGAATTACATCTGTTATGATGTAGGCTGATATGCCATGAATTTACATCTGTTATGATGTAGGCCAAGGTGCAATAAATTTACATCTGTTATGATGTAGGCCAATGTGCCCAATTTATTTCCAAGGTGACAGGCTGATATGCCATATATTATGTCCAATGTGACCGGCCAATGTGCCCAATTTTTAAATGTCTAATGTGACCGGCCAATGTGCCAAATTTTTAAATGTCCTATGTGACCGGCCAATGTGCCCAGTTATTACGTCCATTAGTGACAAGCTTATGAGCTATATAATTGTCAATTATGACAATGACAGTTGTGACCTTACGATCCACTATCTAATAATATATGGACTATGTCCAGATTGTAATTTGCCTCTGATGGTCTTATTAAGACCTAGGCCAACTATAGATATGATAAGCCTAAGTTGTGATGTTATTCACACTAGATAGGCAATGGATTGTTATATCCAATGATTAAAGACAACATGGTTGTTGTACCATGGCTAAGGGAAATTTTATTGGTATATAGAACCAAAGCTCAAAAGATGGCTAACTCGGATGAGGCACAAAGTAGCCACCGGGATATTGACTCTAACAAAGCCGAAGACAGAAATATGGATAATGATAATTTTCAAGCTCGTATTGATACGGCTGTTGAAAATGCCATGGGAAAGGCCATAGAGAAGCTTAAAGAGTCGAGTGCTACTCGCTCTAGACCATTATCGATTACCCCATCTTCAGCTCATAAGCAGAGCTCAGTTCACTCTTCGAATGCAAACAGTGAACCAAAGAAAATAGATTTCGATGATAGCTCCCGTTCTTTTAAAGACGGGTGTACCTATTGGTATTTCGTCTCCTGCAAGCCTCGAGACTTTAATGGGGAGAAAGGAGTCGTGGAAGCCTTGAAATGGCTTGATGAGATGGAGACGATTGTAGATATCAGCGGTTGTGCTGATAAGGATGTGGTCAAGTATGTATCACAGTCCTTTAAGGGCGATGCCCTAATCTGGTGGGAAGTCATGATCCAAGCTACACGTAAAGTACACCTGTATAATTTGGGATGGTCCAAGTTTGTGGACCTTGTTAAGGAAACATACTGCCCACGCCATGAGGTGGAGAAATTAGAGACAACTTATTTAAAATATAATGGCATATAGAACTTGTCCATAACTTATCCGGTTACTCGATATCGCTGACATGCGCACGGTTAAGTATGTGTAACTAGTTTACGGAAATTAACCGAAACGAGTTTAACCTTGTCATTTAAGTCTCAAAATCCAGAATGTTTATAGTTTATCCATATTACACAAGTCAAGGTACTTGTTGGGATTAAACTGCATTCTATCCAATCACCGTTTAATCAAGCGTTATACGTCTTGATCCTGTACACTACTCGGTCTAAGTCTATGACTTAAATAAGACCGTTAGTATTTAATTGGTTAGTTTATGTCATAATCCAGACTAGAGACTTGCCGGTAAATGCTATATGCACTTAGTACTTTTGTGTACGGCTGAGTTATTAAATTAAAAGAAGACTAGCTCAGGTAAATACTATCGACTTATTTCCCTATACGGGCTTCGTTACGGTAAATTATTACCGCTTGGTCAGAAATGGGATCAATCAAATACCGGGTGCGGCTAGTAAATCCGCATATTCTGTTTTAATCAGTTTTGTTTGATAACTTAAACATCGGGGGTTAACTATCGTGTCCTGGATATCCTTGGCTCAGTACAATAGAAATGGCCACGACCTTAGCGCGGGTGTAGGCATACTCCCAATAGACGCTCAAAAATGCATTCCCACAAGGTTTGGAAGAAATGGCTCCTTCGTGAGTCCAAAGTGGTGTATACGTTAATCATGTCTCGGTCTCCGTACCGGGCCCTGTATGTATGGACAAACATGTAAATCTGTTATCAAGGTTGGACAGTCAACTTTCCCAAGTTATAAAAAGATTTTGTGTTGATACGCGCTTAAAACATTTCTGCAATGATTTCTAAATGAGTCAGTTGGGTGTATTTACCAGCTAAAGCTGACGTATTTTCAAAAGACTAAGCTTGCAGGTACAATACGAAAATAGGCTAGAAGTGCTCGGTAGTGATAGAGGATCTTGCAAATCCTAGATCTACCCAAAGTCTGTTTTATATTCTTTCCATGTACAATTTATGATCCGCCTGTGGATCTTCTATTACGAGCCTGTATATTATTTTGTATTTCGAACATTTGGTTTGTAATAGTAATTTTACTCCAAGACTTCCGTTGTGCCGTGTTTAATTGACTATGATGATTATCAACTGGCGTCATGATACTCCCCACCCGGACCCACCGGTGTATGGATTTGGGTTGGAAATCCGGGGTGTGAAAGGTTGGTATCAGAGCCAACATTTGTGAGAATTAAACACTATCCTTCTTGTGTTTAATCTCAAACTTACACGAGCACATTCCTTAGACTTCTGAGTCTAGGCATTGACCTAGGTTTACTCATTTCATTATTAAGTTATTAGTATTGTTTTTGAATTGATTTTAACAGGAAAATGCCGCCATGTGTACGAGGAATAGGAAAAGGACCAATGAGGGGAGGACCTTCAGGACATATTCCCCCACATCCACATCACCCGAACCCCTATGAGGACTCAGGAGATTCATGGCCATTTGCCCAACATTCTCCTACCCACACTCAAAGTTCTTACCACTCGTACCATTCACATCACTCTCACCACTCCCATCACTATCATCATTCTTACCATGATGAGTTTAATCCAAACCAATACTTTAACACACCGCCAGCTGATCAGAATCAGTTGGACAAGCCAAATCCAATGGACGAGGACTCCGACCCGGAGATGCCATCGTCGGGATCGCATACGCATCCCATAGAAATTTCAAGCGATTCGAACTCTTATGCCGGGTCGCCTTACCAAGGTCCTAATGAGTGGGACCAATATTGGAACCAATTTACCTTCCCCAATACTCCTTCCCATCACTCCGAACCACCTCCCATGCAAGAAGATGTGCACATGGAACCGGTGGAACAACCCCAATCGCCACCAGAACCGCCAAGGAGGAAAAGAGGAGCACGTATGTCGGTACGTCCGGGCCAACGGTCGGGTTCGCTGCCACCTTTGCCTAAACCCTATCCCACCATTCGAGAAGACCTAAAATGGGTGGACCCTCTAACACCTCACCTATGGTGGAACCAACACCAACACCTACAGTTCAACCACCACCATCGGGTTATAGTAACCCAATCCCCACATATCCAGATACGTCTGGATATGATCCTTTTAACCCATCTACACCAGTAGACTATCAAGCATGGTCGCATGACCCATATATGCAAGCGTTATGCCCAACGCACTTTACCCATCTCCTTTCCCACCTACTTATCCATCGACTGGATATCCAACTTATGGGTACCAGTATCCGGTTATGCCACAACCACAACCATAACCTCCGCCACCATTTGAGGCCATTAACGAAGCCTTAGAAAGAATGAAAGAAATGCAACAAGCGGAGAAAACCGATAAGAAGACAAACAAGTTCTTCAAGAAACTCTCTAAGCTGGTTAAGGGAAAGAAGGACGAGTGAAGTCTCTTCTAATATATGTTAGTCCCTGCGAGGACAGTGTTATTTCTTTAGTCCCTGCGTGGACATATTGTTTCAATAGTCCTTGCATGGTCAATTTATTTCAATGTTTCTAGTATTGTAATTTCTATTTGGAAATTTAATGAAATATTTTAGAATTATATATATGTATTCATCCTCTTCAAAATGAGTGTCTCGATTCTACTCGAAATTTATACTCTGCTATATAATTCCAAGTGGCGTAGACCACACATGGGCCAAGAAATGATAGTTAAGGACAAGAAGCCTTCTATCAAGATAGTAGGGAAGTTATCCTTCTATCCAGAGGTGGGGAACTAGGTTCAAACCTCCAAGGTCGTTAAGGTCGAAGGTGACCGGGACCATTAATCAATCATTAAGGTACTTTTATGATAACATTAAGAAATGTTCATACTCCTGGTAGTGTGACTTGAGGAACCACACTAGCCATCAATGTGACAGGCCAATGTGCCCCATTTATGTCCAATGTGACAGGCTGATATGCCATGAATTACATCTGATATGATGTAGGCCAATGTGCCCAATATATATCCAATGTGACAGGCTGATATGCCATGAATTACATCTGTTATGATGTAGGCCAATGTGCCCAATTTATGTCCAATGTGACAGGCTGATATGCCATGAATTATATATGTTATGATGTAGGCCAATGTGCCCAATTTATGTCCAATATGACAGGCCAAGGTGCCCAATTCCAATGTGACAGGCTGATATGCCATGAATTACATCTGTTATGATGTAGGCTGATATGCCATGAATTTACATTTGTTATGATGTAGGCCAAGGTGCCATAAATTTACATCTGTTATGATGTAGGCCAATGTGCCCAATTTATGTCCAAGGTGACAGGCTGATATGCCATATATTATGTCCAATGTGACCGACCAATGTGCCCAATTTTTAAATGTCTAATGTGACCGGCCAATGTGCCAAATTTTTAAATGTCCTATGTGACCAGCCAATGTGCCCAGTTATTACGTCCATTAGTGACAAGCTTATGAGCTATATAATTGTCAATTATGACAATGACAGTTGTGACCTTACGATCCACTGTCTAATAATATATGGACTATGTCCAGATTGTAATTAGCCTCTGATGGTCTTATTAAGACCTAGGCCAACTACAGATATGATAAGCCTAAGAGTTGTGATGTTATTCACACTAGATAGGCAATGGATTGTTATATCCAATGATTAAAGACAACATGGTTGTTGTACCATGGTTAAGGGAAATTTTATTGGTATATAGAACCAAAGCTCAAAAGATGGCTAACTCGGATGAGGCACAAAGTAGCCACCGGGATATTGACTCTAACAAAGCCGAAGACAGAAATATGGATAATGATAATTTTCAAGCTCGCATTGATACGGCTGTTGAAAATGCCATGGGAAAGGCCATAGAGAAGCTTAAAGAGTCGAGTGCTACTCGCTCTAGACCATTATCGATTACCCCATCTTCAGCTCATAAGGAGAGCTCAGTTCACTCTTCGAATGCAAACAGTGAACCAAAGAAAATAGATTTGGATGACAGGTCCCGTTCTTTTAAAGACGGGTGTACCTATTGGTATTTCGTCTCCTGCAAGCCTCGAGACTTTAATGGGGAGAAAGGAGCCGTGGAAGCCTTGAAATGGCTTGATGAGATGGAGACGATTGTATATATCAGCGGTTGTGCTGATACGGATGTGGTCAAGTATGTATCACAGTCCTTTAAGGGCGATGCCCTAATCTGGTGGGAAGTCATGATCCAAGCTACACGTAAAGTACACCTGTATAATTTGGGATGGTCCAAGTTTGTGGACCTTGTTAAGGAAACATACTACCCACCCCATGAGGTGGAGAAATTAGAGACAAACTTTTTGTCTCTTTCATTGAAAAACCTAGATTGTCGGAAGTATGTTTCCGATTTCAATTCCATGTCTAGGTTTTTCCTATTTGATCACCCCTGAATCCAAACGCATTGCCCGTTTTATAAATGGGTTGGCGCCCGAGATAAAGGGCATGGTAAAGGCTGCTCAGCCTAGTACCTATAGGTCCGTTGTAGACCTATCTCTCTCTCTCACTTTAGATTTAGTGAGGCAAAGGTCAGTTAGGACTGAAACTGACGGAAAGAGAAAAAACGGGAGGATAATAACTCCCAGAGATTCAAACAGAAAGGAAATTTTGGATTCAAGAAGAACCAGCACGCGTCTAATGACAAACCACTGTGCAAGAACTGTAAATATAGACATTGGGACAGTGTAGTATAAATCCACAGACTAAACCCTGTGGTATCTGCAAGAGAAAAGGGCATAAGACCCTAGATTGCAAGGATCTTAAGGATGCAGTTTTCTACAACTGTAATGAAAAAAGGGCATATTATGTTCAATTGCCCAAGAACTCCAAAAACAATGATGCAAAGCCAGGAGAGGCTAAGATGGGGAATGCACGTGCCTTTCAGATGACTGCAAGTGAGGTTGCTAATGACAACAATATCATAACAGGTACATTCCTCATTAACAATATTTACGCTAGAGTTCTTTTCGATTCGGGTGCGGATAAATCATTTGTTGATCATAAGTTTAGTAAACTATTAAACTTACCCATAAGAACTCTAGATAAAACTTATGAGATAGAACTCGCTGATGGAATGTTAGAAATAGGATCTTCCGTTCTCGATGGATGCTCTATATCCATTAAGAATCATTCTATCCCCATCACTCTTTTGCCAATGAAGTTGGCAGGATTCGATGTAGTTTTAGGCATGGATTGGTTATGCCATAACCAAGCCCGCATTGCCTGCGATGAGAAACTCATCAAAATTAAAACCCCATCTGTTGAAATGATCACCATCCCTGGAGATTCACACTACGGATTGCCAGACATGGTGTCGTTATTTAAAGCATCCAAGTGTTTGGGGAGAGGTTGTGTCATTTACATGGCACAAGTTACTATCAACGAACCTAAGCCGAATATTGAAGACCTTCCAGTTATTTCGGAATATTCTGATGTCTTTCCCGAAGAACTACCAGGTCTACCTCCAGACAGGCAAGTAGAATTTAGAATTGATATCCTGCTAGGGTCAGCACCCGTAGCTAGAGCTCCATATAGACTAGCACCAACGGAAATGAAGGAGTTGAGGACTCAGTTAGATGAACTCTTAGGGAAAGGCTTCATTCAGCCAAGTTCCTCGCCCTGGGAGCTCCAATTATGTTCACTAAGAAAAAGGACGGTTCAATGCGGATGTGCATTGACTACCGAGAGCTAAACAAGATAACAATTAAGAACCGATATCCTCTGCCTAGGATCGATGATTTATTCGACCAACTTCAAGGGGCTAGTTATTTCTCCAAGATTGATCTAAGATCTGGATATCACCAGCTGAAGGTTAGGAATGAGGATGTTCCTAAGACTACCTTCAGGACCCGATATGGTCATTTTGAATTTCTAGTGATGCCATTTGGGCTCACAAACGCACCTGCAGCATTCATGGATCTCATGAATAGAGTCTGCAAACCGTATTTGGATAAGTTTGTCATTGTCTTCATAGACAACATACTTATCTATTCTCGTAATCAAGATGATCATGAGAAACATCTTCGGTGCATCCTAGAACTGCTAAGGCAAGAGAAGCATTATGCAAAGTTCTCTAAATGTGAGTTTTGGCTTAGAGAAGTCCAATTTCTTGGACATGTTGTAAGTGAGCGTGGTATCTAAGTGGATCCCGCAAAATAGAAGCCATAATGAATTGGGAGGTGCCCAAGACCCATCAGAGATTCGTAGTTTCCTAGGATTGGCTGGATACTACAGGAGGTTCTTGAGAACTTTTCAAGAATAGCCACTTCTTTGACTACCCTGACCCGTAAGAATGTCAAATTATTTGGGGTCCGAAACAACAAGAATCTTTTGAGATTCTAAAACACAAGTTGAGCGATGCTTCTGTGTTATCTCTACCTGAGGGTATTGAGGAATTTGTAGTTTATTGTGATGCTTTGCACACTGGCATGGGCTGTGTGCTAATGCAAAAAGGCAAGGTGATTGCCTATGCAGCACGACAGTTAAAGGTGCACGAAAGGAATTACACCACCCATGATTTGGAATTGGGTGCCGTTGTATTTGCACTAAAACTATGGAGACATTACTTGTATGGCCCAAAGTGTATTATATACACAAACCATAAGAGTCTCTAGCATTTGTTTAATCAGAAAGAATTGAACATGCAACAACGTCGTTGGATGGAAACAATTAATGACTATGATTGTGAGATTCGCTATCATCCCGGCAAGGCAAACGTAGTTGCTGATGCATTAAGTCGCAAGGAACAGGTTAAGCCAATAAGGATTAATGCCAAGAGCAGTGAGCTTAGAAATAGCTTAAATGAGAAGCTTTTAGATGTGCAAAAGCAAGCCCTATTAGAAGCTAATGCTCCTATTGAAGGATTAGGTGGAACTGTTGACCAGTTAGCGCCTGGAAAGGATGGAATCCTTAGATTTAATGAAGAATTTGGGTTCCAATCTTTGGAGGATTAGAGATCTAATCCTCCAAGAAGCACATAACTCAAGATACTCAGTTCACCCAGGTGGTGACAAGATGTATCAAGATCTGAAGAAGAATTATTGGTGGATGGGTTTGAAGAAAACCATAACCACTTATGTAGCTAGGTGTCTGACGTGTTTGCAAGTTAAGGCCAAACACCAAAAGCCGTTAGGACTTCTACAACAATTGGAAATTCCCACATGGAAATGGGAAATGGTAACTATGGACTTGATTACCAAGTTATCTAAGACCAAAAGTGGAAATGACACTATATGGGTCATAGTGGAAAGGTGACTAAGTCAAGCACATTTCTTGCCAATAAAGGAAATGTATAATTCAGACAAATTGGCTAAGCTGTATGGGACAAGATTGTGTCCCTACACGGTGTCCAGCATCTATTGTATCTGATAGGGATACTAGATACACATCTCACTTTTGGAAGAGTTTCCAACAATCTTAGGCACAAGATTGAACTTTAGTACGGCTTACCACCCAAAGATGGATGGACAAAGTGAGCGTACTATTCAAACGTTGGAAGACATGCTCCGGGCATGTGTGATTGATTTAGGTGGAAGTTGGGATGACCACTTACCCCTAATAGAATTATCCTACAATAATAGTTATCATACGAGCATCAAGGCTGCTCCTTTTGAGGCCTTGAATGGGAGAAAGTGTCGAACGCCCGTATGCTGGGCAGAAGTTGGGGAAGCCCAACTATCAGGACCAGAGATTGTCCTGGAGACCACAGAAAAGATTATACAAATCCGTGATCGTCTCAAAGCTGCCAGGGATAGGCAGAAGACTATGCTAACAAGAAGCTTAGACCTCTTAAGTTCCAAGTAGGGGACAAAGTCATGCTGAAGGTATCTCCCTAGAAAGGTGTGATGCACTTCGGAAAGAAGGGCAAGTTAAGCCCAAGATACATCGGACCATTCAACATAGTCGAATGTGTCGACACTGTAGCTTATAAGCTCAGATTGCCATAGGAGGTTAGTGGAATCCATGATGTGTTCCACATCAGTAACCTTAAGAAATGTTAGCCGATGAGTTGCTAGCAATGTCGCACAAGGATGTGCAAATTTATGAAAACCTTAGGTTCGTTGAGAAACTAATATCGATCGAAGGATCGACAGGTTAAGAAGCTCCGAAGGAAATTAATACCTATAGTTAAGGTTAAGTGGGACGCATTAGAGGTCCCGAGTATCCATGGGAGGTTGAGTCCACTATGCGACAAAGTACCCCGTCCTTTTGAATAAAATCTCGAGGTCGAGATTTCTTTTAAGGGGTAAGGATGTAACATGCTGTAAAATCGTGTCCAATAGTATAGTGACACGTGTTATATTTTAAATTTTAGTCTATTAAAGACTAACAAGGACTAAAGGTATCAACAAGCTCAAAACTTGGCCTCTGAGTGACTGATACGTCAACATGCCTAGCTCTAAAGTGACTGATATGTCAACATGCATAAAATGAGCCTCTGAGTGTTCCTTTACAAAGTCCTAACTCTCATACGTGCCATTTGATGGACGAGAGGGTTCAATTCTGTAAATATGTGAAAGTTGGTTAAGGGAGGGTTAAAAGTGTCAACATGTTAATTTATACCTCTGAGTGACCTTTTAATGAACCGATAGCTCGATGTCTGGCATAATCCCGGGTATGCCAAATATTGGCTATGAAGGGCTAAATATGCCAAAAAGGGTGTTTTAGAAGGTCTTTGGAGGGTTTAACAAGTTGAGGGCTAAATGTGGCAAATTTTGAAATCTGACAAGAGACGCTCACGGGGCGCTAGAGGCTAAGGCCTGCCTCTCGCGGGGCGCGAGAGGCCTGTGTCTGAGAAAGTTTCCTTGGCCACCACACATAAGTGCCAAAAATCATTTCCTCGAAACCATGGCTTCCCAAACAGCTATGCCACGTTTTGGGACACTTGTAAGCTTCCTCTTCCACCCCTTAACACCTGGAATCACCTCCTTCAAGCTCTCTAACTATAAATAGGTGCTAAGGTTCAACCTTTAAACTTGCACCTTTCTCAATTTCAACTCTTCTCCCTCCTCTGGAAGTTCCTAACTGAAAGGAGAATCCAACTTAGTTCTCTTGCATAATAGTAACCTCTTGTAAGTGTTCCTTGCTCTTGCATTTTCGTTTATAGGCTTTTATAGCCAAAAGTCAAGTGTTTTACGGAAAACACTTTGACTTTCGGTTAAGACCATTATGGTCTAGCCATTGTTCATAATGAAAATAGCTAAGTGATCGTAATAAGGTAGGTGTTAGTCCTATAAAGGGCGTCTCTGAAATCATGTTTGCTAGACCAATTGACGGGTCAAAGTTATGATATTAAAAAGTCAAACAGCCATTTTTTGGAAAAATCATAAATTGATCTTATATATGTTATGAAACCTATTTTGACACTTAAACAAGTTGGTAATAATTATTAGAACGTGTAAGAACATGTTCGGCTCGTCAATTTCAGTTCTAGGGTCGGTTGGCAACCGAGAGTCGCGAAGTTTAACTTCTGCTTTTACTTTCGATTCTGACCCGATTTAGATTAGTTAGCTACTGATCTAAAGTTCATTATGATCCTAATAAAATGTAGCATAACCCTCTGAGGTTATATTACATGATCATAATCAGAATCTTAGTTTATACGCAGGTTCCGTAATTATGCCATTTTTTTTACTAAAATGGCTTTTTACATAAAACAAGGTTTTAATGATAATAAAGTTGAAAATAAGTTTCCTACTGATTTAATATTATAAGTAGGATTATTTGAGATGTTAAACCAGATTATAAATTGAGTTTACAAGCATGTCCTTGAATTATGTCGATAAATGACGATTTAGCCCTTGTGGCTCATAAATGGTTTTAATCAAATTTTTACAAGGTAAATATTTTACCTACTGATATGTTATATTAAATAACATATCTAAGACATTTTAATCTGATCTTAACACTAGTTTTCATTAAACATTGCATAAAACATCATTTTACGATATAAGCGCCGTTTCGGCGCATAGTATGGTTTTAAACCATATTATTTGACCAAGACTTGTTACCTGCTGATTTTAAAACTTATTTTAAATATTTTACACTAGGTACATGTATTAAACTCAGAATCCAAATAATTTATAAACTATATGTAAAATGACCAAAATGCCCTTCGGTGCATAGTTTGGTCATAAAAGATAAATTACACATATAATTAACATCCTACTGATATTATCTTAAATAAGTTATTTTCTAGAATAATATAGTTTTAACATTAAAATTTTATTCAAGTTCCTTTTTATACGGTATGAAATTACCGAAACGCCCTTATGAGGCATAGCTTCATTTTAAAACCATAACGGGCATAAAAGTTGATATCCTACTGATATTACAACTTATTTAAAATATAATGGCATATAGAACTTGTCCATGACTTATCCGGTTACCTGATATCGCTGACATGCGTACGGTTAAGTATATGTCACTAGTTTACGGAAATTAACCGAAACGGGTTTAACCTTGTCATTTAAGTCTCAAATCCAGAATGTTTATAGTTTATCCATATTACACAAGTCAAGGTACTTTTTTGGATTAAACTGCATTCTATCCATCATTGTTTAATCAAGCGTTATAGTCTTGATCCTGTACGCTACTCGGTCTAAGTCTATGACTTAAATAAGACCGTTAGTATTTAATTGGTTAGTTTATGCCATAATCCAAACTAGAGACTTCCCTGGTAAATGCTATATGCACTTAGCACTTTTGTGTACGACTGAGTTATTAAATTAAAAGAAGACTAGCTCAGGTAAATACTCTCGACTTATTTCCCCTATACGGGCTTGGGTTATGGTAAATTATTACCGCTTGGTCGGAAATGGGATCAATCAAATGCCGGGTGCGGCTAGTAAATCTGCATATTCTGTTTTAATCAGTTTGTTTGATAACTTAAACATCGGGGTTAACTACCGTGTCCTGGATATCCTCGGCTCATTACAAATAGAAATGGCCACGACCTTAGCGCGGGTGTAGGCATTCACCCGATAGACGCTCAAAAATGCATTTCCACAAGGTTGGGAAGAAATGGCTCCTTCGTGAGTCAAAAGTGGTGTGTACGTTAATCATGTCTCGGTCTCCGAACCCGGCCCTGTATGTATGGACAAACATGTAAATCTTTAACTAGGTTGGACGGTCAACTTTCCCAAGTTATAAAAGATTTTGTGCTGATACGTGCTTAAAACATTTTTGAAATGATTTCAAAATGAGTCAGTTGGGTGTATTTACCTGCGAAAGCTGACGTATTTTCAAAAGACTAAGCTTACAGGTACAATACGAAAATAGGCTGGAAGTGCTCGGTAGTGATAGAGGATCTTGCAAATCCTAGATCTGCCTAAAGTCTGTTTTATATTCTTTCCATGTAATTTATGATCCGCATGTGGATCTTCTATTACGAACCTGTATATTATTTTGTATTTGAACATTTGGTTTGTAATAGTAATTTTACTCCAAGACATCCGCAGTGCCATATTGACTATGATGATTATAAATGACGTCACGATACTCTCCACCCGGGTCCACCGGTGTAAGGATTTAGGTTGAAATCCGGGTGTGACAGTGTTGGTATCAGAGCCAACGTTTGAGAGAATTAAACACTATCCTTCTTATGTTTAATCTCAAACTTACACGAGCACATTCCTTAGACTTCCAAGTCTAGGCATTGACCTAGGTTTACTCATTTCATTATTAAGTTATTAGTATTGTTTTTGAATTGATTTTAACAGGAAAATGTCGCCACGTGTACGAGGAAGAGGAAAAGGACCAATGAGGGGAGGACCTTCAAGACATATTCCCCCACATCCACATCACCCTAACCCCTATGAGGACTCGGGAGATTCATGGCCATTTGCCCAACATTCGGCTACCCACACTCAAAGTTCTTACCTACTCGTACCATTCACACATCACCCTCACCACTCTCATCATTCTTACCATGATGAGTTTAATCCAAACCAATACTTTAACACACCCCCAGCTGATCAGAATCAGTTGGATCAGCCAAATCCAATGGACGAGGACTCCGACCCGAAGATGCCACCGTCGAGATCGCATACGCATCCCATAGAAATTTCAAGTGATTCGAACTCTTATGTCGGTCGCCTTACCAAGGTCCAATGAGTGGGACCAATATTGGAACCAATTTACCTTCACCAATACTCTTACTATCACTCCAACCACCTCCCATGCAAGAAGATGTCACATGCAACCGGTGGAACAACCCCAATCGCCACCAGAACCCCAAGGAGGAAAAGAGGAGCACGTACGTCGGTACATGCGGGCCAACGGTCGGGTTCGCTACCATCTTTGCCTAAACCCTACCCCACCATTCGAGAAGACCCACAAATGGGTGGACCCTCTAACACCTCACCTGTGGTGGAACCAACACCAACACCTACAAGGTTGGGAAGAAATGGCCACGCCCTTAGCGCGGGTGTAGGCATACACTCGATAGACGCTCAAAAATGCATTCCCACAAGGTTGGGAAGAAATGGCTCCTTCGTGAGTCCAAAGTGGTGTGTACGTTAATCATGTCTCGGTCTCCGTACCGGGCCCGGTATGTATGGATAAAGATGTAAATCTGTTAACAAGGTTGGACGGTCAACTTTACCAAGTTATAAAAAGATTTGTGCTGATACGCACTTAAAACATTTTTGAAATGATTTCAAAATGAGTCAGTTGGGTGTATTTACCAGCGAAAGCTGACTTATTTTCAAAAGACTAAGCTTGCAGGTACAATATGAAAATAGGCTGGAAGTGCTCGGTAGTGATAGAGGATCTTGCAAATCCTAGATCTGCCCAAAGTCTTTTTTATATTCTTTTCATGTACAATTTATGATCCGCCTATGGATCTTCTATTACGAGTCTGTATATTATTTTGTATTTCGAACATTTGGTTTGTAATAGTAATTTTACTCCAAGACTTCCGTTGTGCCGTGTTTAATTGACTATGATGATTATCAACTGACGTCACGATACTCCTCATGGGTTGGAAATCCGGGGTGTGACACGAGGCCATCAACGAGGCCTTGGAACGAATGAAAGAAATGCAACAACAGGCAGAGAAAAACGGATAAAAAGACAAACAAGTTCTTCAAGAAACTCTCCAAGTTGGTTAAGGGAAGGAAAGACGAGTAAAGTCACTTCAAATGTATATGAAAGTCCCTGCGAGGACATTGTCATTTCCATAGTCCTTGCGTGGACTTTTTATTTCTTGTAAGTCCTTGCATGGACAGTTTGCTTCATTTATTTCTAGTATTGTACTTGCTTATTTGACATTTAATTAATTACTTTGGAATTATATATATGTATTCATCCTCTTCAAGCGAACGTCTCGATTTTACTCAAATTTTATGATCTGCTGTATAATTCCAAAAAGATCTTAATGGTTTTGATTATGCCAAGTGGCACAGACCACACATTGGCCAAGAGATGATAGTTAAGGATGAGATGGCATTCTATCATGATAGTTAAGGGAAGTTATCCTTCTATCTAGAGGTAGTGGACTAGGTTCAAATCTCCAAGGTCGTTAAGGTTCAAGGTGACCGGGACCATTAATCAACCATTAAGGTACTCTTATGTTAACATTAAGGGACTTGAGGAACCACACTAGCCATCTAGGCCAATGTGCCATAATTTTTCCAAGGTGACAGGCCAAGGTGCCATAATTTGTCCAATGAGATAGGCCAATGTGCCATATGATATGTCCAAAGTGACAGGCCAAGGTGCCATAATTGTCCTAAGTGACAGGCCAAGGTGCCATAATTTGTCCAAGGATATAGGCCAATGTGCCATAATTTGTCCAAGGTGATAGGCCAATGTGCCATAATTTGTCCAAGGTGATAGGTCAATGTGCCATAATTTGTCCAATAGTGACAGGCCAACGTGCCGTATTATTATGTCCATTAGTGAAAAGCCTATAAGCTATATATAATTGTCAAATGACAATGACAGGTGTGATGTTACGATCCACTGCCTAATATTTTATGGACTACGTCCAGATTGTAATTTGCCTTTGATGGTCCCTTTTTAGAGCTAGGCCAAATATAGATATGATAAGCCTAAGAATTGTGATGTTATTCACACTAGCCTGATAGGTGATGGATTGTTATATCCGATGCTTAAAGCCAATATAGTTATTAATACCATGGCTGAGAAAAGTTTTATTCGGTTATTAGAACCAAAGTTTCAAGAATGGCAAACTCGGACGAGGCACAAAGTAGCCACCGAGAGATTAACTCTAACAAGGCTGAAAATATAGCCGTCGATAACGATGACTTCCAAGCTCGCATAGATGCAGCTGTGGAAAAAGCCATGGAGAAATTTAAAGAAATGAGCGCTACTCGCTCCAAGCCCTTATCAATTCCACATTCCTCAGCTCATTAGGAAAGCTCTGTTAACTCTTCAAATGCAAAGAGTGAACCAAGGAAATTAGAATTTGCTGATAGGTCTCGTTCTTCTAAACACAGATATACCTACAAATATTTCGTCTCCTGCAAGCCCCAAGATTTCAATGGAGAAAAAGGAGCAGTAGAAGCCTTGAATTGGCTTGATGAGATGGAAACGATTGTGGATATCAGCAATTGTGCTAATAAGGATGTGGTAAAGTATGTATCACTGTCCTTCAATGGTGATGCCCTAATTTGGTAGAAAGCTATGGTCCAATCTACAGGTAAAGTACACCTTTACAACTTAGGATGGTCTAAGTTTGTCGATTTAGTCAAGGAAACATACAGCTCACCTCATGAGGTGGAGAAATTAGAGGCAGACTTTCTAACCCTTTCAACGAAAAACCTAAATTGTCGGAAGTATGTTTCTGACTTCAATTCCTTGTCTAGGTTAGTTTCATACTTAATCACCCACGAACCCAAACGCATTGCGCATTTCTAATGGGTTAGCGCCCGAAATAAAGGGTATGGTAAAGGCTGCTCAGCATAGTACCTACAGGTCCACTGTAGACCTATCTCTCTCCCTCGCCTTAGATTTAGTGAGGCAAAAATCAGTTAGGACTGAAACTGACGGAAAAAGGAAATGGCAGGATGATAACTCCCAAAGGTTCAAAAAGAAAGGAAATTTCGGGTTCAAGAAGAACCAACACACATCTAATGACAAACCTCTGTGTAAGAACTGTAACTACAGACATTGGGGACTGTGTAGTGTTAATACACAGACTAAACCATGTGGTATTTGTAAGAGAAAGGGGCATAAGACCCTAGAGTGTAAGGATCTTAAGAATGCCGTCTGCTACGGCTGTAATGAAAAGGGGCATATTAAGTTTAACTGCCCTAAGAACCCCAGAAATAATAATGCAAAGCTTGAGAGGCTAAGAAAGGGAATGTTCGTGCCTTCCAGAT
This sequence comes from Scalesia atractyloides, assembly GCA_947069175.1. Taxonomy (NCBI): domain Eukaryota; kingdom Viridiplantae; phylum Streptophyta; class Magnoliopsida; order Asterales; family Asteraceae; genus Scalesia; species Scalesia atractyloides. The sequence goes on from CAMTDV010000029.1 coordinate 15,588,103, forward strand.
GAATGCAAGGGAGGTCGTTAATGACAACAATGTCATAACAGGTACATTCCTCATCAAAGACATATATGCTAGAGTTCTTTTTGATTCAGGTGCAGATAAATCTTTTGTTGACCATAAGTTTAGTAAACTATTAAACTTGCCCATAAGGACTCTAGACATAACCTATGAGGTAGAACTCACTGATGGAACGTTAGAGACAGCATCTTCCATTCTTGATGGATGTTCTATATCCATTAAGAATCATTCTATCCCTATCTCTCTTTTGCCAATGAAAGTGGTAGGGTTCGATGTAGTTTTAGGCATGGATAGGTTATCCCATAACAAGCCCGCATTACCTGCGATAAGAAACTCATCGATATTAAAACCCCATCTAGTGAAACGATCACCATCCCTGGAGATTCACACTTCGGATTGCCAGACAAGGTGTCGTTATTTAAGACATCCAAGTGTTTGATGAAAGGTAGTGTCATTTACATGGCACAAGTAACTATCAACGAGCCTAAACCAGTTATTAAAGACCTTCCAGTTATTTTGGAGTATTCTGATGTTTTCCCCGAAGAATTACGGCCTACCCCAGATAGGCAAGTGGAATTTAGAATTGATATCCTACCTGGATTAGCACCTGTAGCTAGGGCTCCATATCGATTAGCACCAACGGAAATGAAGGAATTAAGGACGCAATTAGATGAAATTTTAGGAAAAGGTTTCATACAACCTAGTTCCTCACATTGGGGAGCTCCAATTCTTTTCGTTAAAAAAAGGATGGTTTAATGCAAATGTGCATTGATTACCGTGAGTTGAACAAGTTAACAATCAAGAACCGATTTCCCTTGCCCAGGATCGACGACTTGTTCAATCAACTTCAAGGTGCTAGCTACTTCTCTAAGATCGATTTGAGATCAGGATATCATCAGCTGAAGGTTAGGAACGAGGATGTTCCTAAGACGGCCTTTAGGACCCGATATGGTCATTATGAATTCTTGGTGATGCCTTTCGGACTCACAAATGCACCTGCAGCATTCATGGATCTCATGAATAGAGTATGCAAACCGTATTTGGATAATTTGTCATTGTCTTCATAGATGACATACTTATCTATTCTCCAAATCAAGTTGATCACGAGAAACACCTTCGGTGTATCCTAGAACTGCTAAGGCAGGAGAAACTTTATGCTAAATTTTCTAAGTGTGAATTTTGGCTTAGAGAAGTCCAATTTCTTGGACATGTTGTAAGTGAGCGTGGTATCCAAGTAGATCCTGCCAAAATAATAGCCATAATGAATTGGGAAGTGCCCAAAACTCCATCGGAGATTCGTAGCTTCTTAGGATTGGCTGGTTATTATAGGAGGTTCATTGAGAACTTTTCAAGGATAGCCACTTCTTTAACTACCTTGACCCGTAAGAATGTCAAGTTTGACTGGGTCCGAAACAACAAGAATCCTTTGAGATTCTAAAATACAAGTTGAGCAATGCCCTGTGTTATCTATACCTAAGGGTATTGAGGATTTTGTAGTTTATTGTGATGCTTCGCACACTTGCATGGGTTGTGTGTTAATGCAAAAAGGCAAGGTGATTGCTTATGCATCACGACAATTAAAAGTGCATGAAAGGAATTACACCACCCATGTTTTGGAATTGGGTGTTGTTGTATTTGCACTAAAGTTGTGGAGACATTACCTATATGGCACAAAGTGTATTTTATACACTGACCATAAGAGTCTCCAGCATTTGTTCAATCAAAAGGAATTGAACACGCGACAATGCCGTTGGATGGAAACACTTAATGATTATGATTTCAAAATTCGTTATCATCCCAGCAAGGCAAATGTCGTTGCTGACGCCTTAAGTCGCAAGGAAATGGTTAAACCCATTAGGAATAACGCAAAGAGCATTGAGCTTAGAAATAGCTTGAATGAGAAGCTATTAGATGCACAAAAACAAGCCATGTTAGAGGCTAATATTCCTAATGAGGGATTAGGCGGGACTATTGATCAGTTAACGCCTGGAAAGGATGGAATCCTTAGATTTAATGAAAGAATCTAGGTTCCAATCTTTGGAGGACTTAGAGATCTAATCCTCCAAAAAGAGCATATTCAAGATTCTCAGTTCACCCGGGTGGTGACAAGATGTCTCAGGATTTGAAAAAGAATTATTGGTGGATGGGTTTGAAGAAATCCATAGCCACTTATGTAGCTAAGTGTCTGACGTGTTGGCAAGTTAAATCTGAACATCAGAAACCATCAGGACTTCTATGACAACTTGAGATTCCCACTTGGAAATGGGAAATGGTAACCATGGACTTGATTACCAAGTTACCAAAGACCAAACGTGGTAATGTCACGATTTGGGTCATTGTAGATAGGCTGACTAAGTCAGCCCATTTCTTGCCAATTAAAGAAACGTCTAATTCTGACAAATTGGCTAAGTTGTATGTGGACAAGATTGTGTCCCTACACGGTGTGCCGGTATCTATGTATCTGACAGAGATACTAGATATACATCTTATTTCTGGAAAAGCTTCCAACAATCCTTAGGCACACGACTAAATTTTAGTATGGCTTACCACCCACAGACGGATGGACAAAGTGAGCGTACTATTCAGACCTTGGAAGACATGCTTTAAGCATGTGTGATTGATTTAGGTGAAAGTTGGGATGACCACTTACCCCTAATAGAATTCTCCTATAATAATAGTTATCATACGAGCATCAAGGCTACTCCTTATGAGGCCTTGTATGGGAGAAAATGTCGAACGCCCGTATGTTGGGCAGAAGTTGGGGAAGCCCAACTATCAGGACTGGAGATTGTCCTGGAGACCACGGATAAGATTGTGCAAATCCGTGATCGTCTCAAAGCTGCCCAAGATAGGCAGAAGAGCTATGCTGACAAGAGGCGTAAACCTCTTATGTTCTAAGTAGGGACAAAGTCATGCTGAAAGTATCACCTTGGAAAGGTGTAATGAGATTTGGAAGGAAGGGCAATTTAAGCCCAAGATATATAGGACCATTTGAGATAATCAAATGTGTTGGCATTGTAGCTTATAAGCTTAAGCTGCCAAAGGAGCTTAGTGGAATTCATGATGTGTTCCACATCTGTAACCTTAAGAAATGTCTAGACGATGAGTCACTAGCAATGTCACATCATGATGTGCAAATTGATGAAAACCTGAGGTTTGTTGAGAAACCAATTTCGATCGAGGAATGACAGGTTAAGAAGCTCCGGAGGAAATTAATACCTATAGTTAAGGTTAAGTGGGATGCCCTTAGAGGTCCTGAGTATACATGGGAGGTTGAGTCCACTATGCGACAAAAGTACCCCTATCTTTTTTAATAAAAATCTTGAAGAAGAGATTTCTTTTAAGGGGTGAGGATGTAACACCTCGTAAAATCGTGTCCAATAATATAGTGACACGTGTTGTATTTTTATATTAGTCTATTAAAGACTAATAGGGACTAAAGGTGTCAACATGCTCAAACTGAGCCTCTGAGTGACTTTCTGATGTCAACATGCATAAACACTAGCCTCTGAGTGTACTGATAATCAACATGCTTAAACATTAGCCTTCTGAGTGATTGATATGTCAACATGCTTAAACATTAGCCTCTAAGTGACTGATATGTCAACATGCTTAAACTGGGCCTCTAAGTGACTGATATATCAACATGCCCAGCCTCTGAGTGACATCAGAGTCAACATGCTTATAATGAGCCTCTGAGTGATCCTTTACGAAGTCCTAACTCTCATACGTGCCACTTGTTGGACGAGAGAGGTTAATTCTGTAAATATGTGAAAGTTGGATGATGGAGGGGTTAAAAGTGTCAACATGTTAATTTATACATCTGAGTGACCTTTTAACGAACCAAGAACTTGACAATGTCTGGGCATACTCCCGTGTATGCCAAATATGGTTACGAAGGGGTAAATATGCTAAAAAGGTGTTTTAGGAGGTTTTAAGTTAAGGGCTAAAAGTGACAAATTTTAAAACAGACCACCGGACGCGAGAGGCAAGGCCCTTGCCTCTCGCGGGGCGCGAGAGGTATGTGTCTGTAGAATTTTTGCTTGGCCTCCACACATTTTGCCAAAAACCATTGTTTCAAAACCATGGACTTCCAAACAACTATGCCACGTTTTATGGACACTTGTAAGATCCCTTAACACCCTTAACACCTGTCATCACCTTCTTCAAGCTCTCCAACTATAAATAGGTACAATGCTTCACCATTTGAACTTGCAACTTTCTCATTTAACACTCTATCTCTCTCCTCTGGAAGTTCTTAACTGAAAGGAGCATCCAACTTAGTTCTATTGCATCGTAAGGATCACTATTAACTGTTCCTTTCTCTTGCATTTTCGTTTATAGGCTTTTATAGCCAAAAGTCAAGCATTTTACCGAAAACGCCTTGACTTTCGGTTAAGAGAATTATGGTCCAGCCATTGTTCATAACGAACATGGCTAAGTGATCGTAATATAGTAGGTGTTAATTCCTATAAAGGGCACTTCCTAAAGATCACGTTTGCTAGACCAAATTGACGGGTCAAAGTTATTTTATTAAAAAGTCAAACAAGCCATTTTTCAGAAATGTTATAATCTGAGCTTATATATGTTATGAAACATGTTTTGGCGCTTAAACAAGTTGGTAATAATTATTAGAACATGTTCGGCTCGTCAATTTCAGTTCTAGGGTCGGTTCGCAACCGAAAGTCGTGAAGTTTGACTTTTACTTTGACTTTCGATTCTGATCCGATTTAGATTAGTTATCTAAGGTTGAATTATGATCGTAAAATAATGTAGCATAACCCCCTGAGGTTATATTACATGATCATAATCAGAATAAGAGTTTATGCACAAGTTCCGAAATTATGCCATTTTGACTAAAATGTCCTTTTTGCATAAAATGAGGTTTAAATGATAACGAACTTAAAAATAAATTTCCCACTGATGTAATATTATAAGTAGGATTATTCGGGAAGTTAAACCAAATTATAAACTGAGTTTATAAACAAGTCCTTATATTATGTCGATAAGGCCCTTGTGGCTCATAAAACGGTTTTAATCATACCTTTTGAAAGTAAATATTTTACCTACTGATATGTTGTACTAAATAACATATCTAAGACATGTTAACCTAACCTTAAATCAGTTTTCATTAAACATTGCATAAATCATCATTTTACGACATAAACGCCATTTCGACGCATAATATGGTTTTAAACCATACTAATCAACCAAGACTTGAACCTACTAATTTTAAAACTTATTTAAAATATTTTTACAGTAGGTACATAATGTAAACTCAGAATCCCGAATAATTATAAAACTATGTGTAAAATGACTAAAATGCCCATTCGGTGCATAGTTTGGTCATAAAAGATAAATTACATATATAATCAATATCCTACTGATATAATATCATAAATAAGTTATTTTTCTAGAATACTTTTGGTCATAACATTAAATTATATTCGAGTTCCTTTTACACGGTATGAAATTACCAAAATGCCCTTATAAGCATAGTTTCATTTTAAAACCTTAACGTGCATGAAAGTTGATATCCTAATGATATTACAACTTATTTAAAGTATAATGGCGAATAGAAATTGTCCATGACTTATCCGGTTATCCGATATCGCTGATATGCGTACGGTTAAGTGTATGTAACTAGTTTATGAAAATTAACCGAAACGGGTCTAACCTTGTCATTTAAGTCTCAAAATCCAGAATGTTTATAGTTTATCCATATTATACAAGTCAAAGTACATGTTAGGATTAAACTACATTCTATCTGATCATCGTTTAATCTAGCGTTACACGTTTTGATCTTGTATGCTACTCGGTCTAAGTCTGTGACTTAAATAGGACCGTTAGTATTTAATTGGTTAGCTTATGCCATAATCTAGACTAGAGACTTGCCGGTAAATGCTATCTGCACTTAGTGCTTTTGTGTACAGCTGAGTTATTAAATCTTGCGTTTAAACGAAAACTAGCTTAGGTAAATACTCTCGACTTATTTCCCCTATACGGGCTTGGGTTACGGTAAATTATTACCGCTTGGTCGGAAATGGGATCATTCGAATGCCGGATTATGGCTAGTAAATCCGCATATTCTATTTTAATCAGTTTTGTTTGATAACTTAAACATCGGGGTTAACTACCGTGTCCTGGATATCCTCAGCTCATTACATTAGATAATGGCCACGACCTTTGCGCGGGTGTAGGCATACATCCGATAGACGCTCAAAATTCATTACTCACAAGGTTGGGGGAATAACTCCTTCATGAGTTCAAAGTGGTGAGTACGTTGATCATGTCTCGGTCTCCATGTCGGACCCTGTATGTATGGACAAACATGTGAATCTGCTAACAAGGTTGCAAGGTTAACTTTCCCAAGTTATAAAAGATTTTGTGCCAATGTGCACTTAAAACATTTTTAAATGTTTTCAAAAAGAGTCAGTTGGGTGTATTTACCAGCGAAAACTAACGTATTTTCAAAAGACTAAGCTTGCATGTACTATACGAAAATAGGCTAGAAGTGCTCGGTAGTGATAAGAGGATCTTGCAAATCCTAGATCTGTTCAAAGTCTGTTATACACTTTTTTGTACATTTTATGATCCGCCTATAGATCTTCTATTACGAGTCTGTATATTTTTTTTTGTACTTTGAACATTTGGTTTGTAATAGTAATTTAACTCCAAGACTTTCGTTGTACTGTGTTTAATTGACTATGATGATATCAACTTACGTGACGATACTCCCCACCCGGGCACACTGGTGTTTGGATTGGTTGTGGAAAGCCGGGCGTGTGACAAATTGTCACAATTTAGCGTTATGATGTCTCGAGCAATCTAATTACGTCCACCCAGATGAATCTGCCATCGGTTGAGGTGTGACCATCTGGATCCACTCTGTAATTTTTAAAGCCTTAGAACCAAGTCTGTAAAACTGGTAAACCATAGGAACCAATCAGACATATAACTCTTAATATAATGTGATACATAGTAACAATGTATAATAGATAAGTTCCATTGACTCCCACTATTAAGAATACGATTACTTGTTTCGTCAACACTAGTGCAATGTTATAGTTTTTTAGTTACGTTACTCGCTAAAAGTATTGAATAATAAAAAAACAATGTAAATAATTCAAATTAGTACCTTTTCGATACTATGAGACGAACCTTTGGTTAAATTTCTTGATATGGATTTGGAAACTGCAAACACAAGAAGACAAATTAATCTTAGAATTACTCTCTTCTACTTTCTCTCTTTATTTTAATTGAAATTCTTTTATATTTTTAAATTGATTCAATCAAAGATTTACGTGCTGTAGCTTAAAAATGGAAGGTGTTGACGTTTGACAAAAAAGGCAAATTCCCCGTCTACATTACAATACCTCACTGAAATTGGGAGAAAAATCTTGACCGGTGAAATTGGGATCTTAAAGCAAGGAATTCGCCCCTGGCAACTGGACGAAACCACCTAGGGTTGTTTGTCATGTGATCCGGCTCATTGAGACTTTTCCTTCGCATGATCATGCCTCCCCCCCTAATCATAGCTCAAGTTGCGCCCATTTAAAATTTGGTCTTTTCTTCCCTGTTCTCCTTTAACAAGCTGGTTAGATAAGAATTCGCCAGCTTTTGGTCCCGCTCCTCATCAACCCGCCCATCTTTTGCATGATTAAACTATCAAGGTATCATGAAGACTTTCGTTCCTTTTCGATTGATATTTATTCATGTGAGGGATTGATGAATATTAGTTGAATTTTTTTCTTTTTATGAACTTTGATATTCCACCATCAAGATTTATCAAGACTTGGTGTTCATTTATCACCTTCCAATAGGTTTTTTTTTTGAATGACAAATTTGGATCACTGACAAACTACTAGAGTATCATTGTGCCGCTAGCGAAACCTTCGGATCATATCTATCTTCATCTCCATCTCCACTAGGTTATAATGTTTATACACCAATTCAGGATGAAACATAATAAATTTGAAAAAAAAACTTTTGTTAGAATCAAACCTAGAACCTAATAGTCCCTAAACTTTATCACACTCTTAAAATACCACTAAACTATAATATCATAGACACCTTCCAACAAAAAAAAATCAAACTTATGTTTTTCCTTTAAAAAGTTTAAATAAATATAACGAATTACAGTGAGTGAGGGTCACTAGACCCCTAAACTCCCTTGGTTCCACCATGATATCTATGACAATAAAGTTGCCATACATGATACATACCTAATGCCACTCGGTGTGGGGCCCTCCAGGCCTGGCTTGGACCGACGACATCCCCCAACTCGCGCCGGATGGCGCGTCGGCGTCGTAGGCGTTTGCCTGCGGACGTTGGAGAAGGAGCGAGTTTTTTAATATATTTCAAAAATATAGCCGTTGAAACAGCTAGTTTAAAAAAAATTAATTAATAAATTTACCTATAAATACACCAATACCATCCCACTTTTTTACACAATTTATTCACCTCCATCTCTCAAATTTATAAAATCATTCCCATCTCTTTATAATTCTCCAACCTTTTATAAAATCATTCTCCAACCTTTTATTTTAAAAAATATAGACATGTCATCTTCTTCGTGGTGTTCATCATCTTTGAGTGAGGCCGAATTGTTTTTTGTGAACTTCGTTAAGCAAGCAACACAGATGATCAAGGAGGAGGAGGAAGAGAAATAAACGTCGTCACAACCGCAAACAAGGGCGGCCGCCTTAAATCGACAGCGAGAAAGTATTTAATTCGTTGTTAATAACGTATTTAATTTTTTTGTGTGTATTTATTTTGATGTGTTTTCCTAATCTATATAACTCGTTAACAATCAGCTGGGCATGATAGTTTAGTAGCCGATTACTTTGCCGACGAACCTGTGTACACGGACGCGATGTTTAGACGTCGGTTCCGAATGAGTCGTCAACTATTCTTACGTATAGCAGACGACTTGGCGCAGTATGATCCATATTTCACACTTCGATATGACGCCAGGGGTCGTAGGGGATTCATCACATTACAGAAATGTTCCGCGGCCATTCACCTGCTTGCATACGGGACTGCACCTGATTCGTTAGACGAGTATTTAAGGATGTCCGAAAGAACTTCACGTGCATGTTTGCACAAGTTTTGCAAATGGATCGTGACATTATATAGCAAAAATATCTGCGGAAACCAAACGCAAACGACGTCCAAAAATTATATCAAGCGCACGAAGAAAGACATGGTTTCCAGGAATGCTCAGAAGCATTGATTGCATGCACTGGCCCTTGCAGAACTGCCCTACTGCCTGGCAAGGTCAGTATACTCGGGACGATCACGGTCATCCAACTATAGTCTAGAGGCTGTTGCGTCACAGGATATTTGGATTTGGCATGCCTTTTTTGGTCTGCCTGGTTCACTTAATGACCTTAACATCATCTACCAATCACAGATATTTGACGATGTAATCCAAGGAATAGGTCCAGACACAACTTTTACGATTTCGGGGTGGAATACAGCCGCGATTACTACCTTGCATATGGAATATACCCGACGTACTCTACAATCGTTAAAACTATTCCGCACCCTACAGACGATAAAAGAAAGAAATTTGCCAAGTTTCAAGAGGGGGCGAGAAAACGATATTGAACGGTGTTTTGGAGTTCTACAAAAAAATGGCATATCATTGAATATCCGGCACTTTCTTTTACACCACATAGGTTGCGATACATTATGTATGCTCGTATCTTGCTGCATACCATGATCATCGAAGACGAGGGTAGAGCGATCTGTGACTACGACGAAAACGAGTCTGGCGGGAATTCTGTTCCAGTGAAGTGCAGAACAACAAGATTTAAACAGATTCTCTTACGTAACGAGTACATACATCACAACCTACAAGCGGATTTGGTGGAATACATTTGGAACAACACACAGAAGAACCCACCGACGACATGCCGGATGAAGACTAGCAGTTTTTTTTTAATATTATGTTAGTTTATTTTTATGTAATGTTTGAATTAATATTTAATTTTAGTTTTTATAAATATTTTGCCAAAATTAAAAAGAAAAATAAAAAATTTGGTGGGGTCGGGTCGTCACCCATTTTCAAGCTTCCATCCCTAAAGGGGTGTCCTCCAAAGTATCTGACGCGTTTGCTGACGTGACGGGTCGTCCTAAAGAAAAGCCCGTCACCTAGTATGACAAACATGAATGCCTTGTTACACATGAATATGAGTGGATATAATTAATTTCATTTTAACAAAAATCACATGAAGTGACAGATATCCAAATCTCGATGTCCACACGTTCCTTTCAAACTTCAATGATATTACAATAACACATGGACTTAAAATCAAATAAATAAGAGCACCTTAAAAGGACATGATAGCACCCGTAATACATGGATCAAATAATGGACCACATTGTTTAACGCAAAATATGACCCTATAGAATTGCAACTCACCTACCAATAAGTTATTAAAACGATTAGATGGACCGAGTTTAATTTAGACTTGAACTCATAATATAAAAAGTTGCGTTGGGTTAGCTCATAATCTTTAATCTGAGTTGGAATTTAAGCTTGTATTTAACCTCAGCTAGTGGGTTTGATAAATTAGAATTTCTTTTATTATTATATTCCTGGTTGAATAAATGTTTTTTTTTTAAATATTTTGTAATGTATATATATTAAAATTATAATACAGGTGTTTATAAAGAAAATTCAATCGATCTAGGAACTTGTTTTAATAATTTTATATTGTTAAACACTTATATATATTTAAGAGTTTAGAAGGTTATAAAAACTACATTGTATAAGTATTTAAGATTTGTAAACAAATAATTGATTTAAATAAAATATGTAGAGTTACAAATCAAATCTTAGAGTATTACGATGGTTAAAAAGATAATTTTGCCAATGCAAAAAGCTTATAAAATTTAAATCTTTTGATTCACTATTAAATCTACATATAATATAAGTGTTTATCTATAAATTAAAAACAAACATAAAAATTAGAGTTAATTATACCATTTTTCCATGTGGTTTATTGTCACATCCTGTATTTTCAATCTAAACACCGGTGGGCCCAGGTGGGGAATATCGTGACGTAAGTTGATATCATCATAGTCGATTAAACATAGCACAACGGAAGTCTTTGAGTTCAAATTACTATTACAAACCAAATGTTCAAGTACGGAAAATAATATACAGACGGCTTGTAATGAAAGATCTATAGGCGGATCGTAAAATATACAAAAATTTGTAACAGACTTTGGGCAGATCTAAGGATTTGCAAGATCCTCTTATATCACTACCAAGCAGCTTCCAGCCTATTTCGTATTATACCTGCAACTTAGTCTTTTGAAAATACGTCAGCTTTCGCTGGTAAATACCCCAACTGACTCGTTTTGAAAACTTTTCAAAAATGGATTTAAGTGCACAGGGCACGAAAAATCTTTTATTGGGAAAACCAGCCTTATAACCTTGTTAACAGCTTTATACGTTTGTTCATAAATATGGGGCCCAGTACAGAGATCGAGACATGATTAACATACACACCACTTAGGAACCCACCAAGGAGTTATCCCCAACTAGTGGGTAAAAATAATTTAGCATTTGCATCTGTCAGGTGTATGCCAGTACCCCGTGCTTTGGTCGTGGCCATTAACTAATGTAATGAGCCGAGGATATCCAGGACACGGTCGTTAACCCCCAATGTTTAGTTTATCAAACAAAACTGATCAAAACGGAATATGCGGATTTACCAGCCACAATCCGGCATTCGATTGATCTCATTTCCGACCAAGCGTTAATATGTTACTATAACCCAAGCCCGTATAGAGAAAATAAGTCGAGAGTATTTACCAGAGCTAGTCTTGATTTAGAATGCAAGATTTAATATCTCAGCCGTATTAAAAATGAATTAAGTGAAGATAGTATTTACTGGAAGGCTCTAATCTGGATTATGGCATAAGCTAACCAATTAAAACACTAACGGTCTTATTTAAGTCATAGACTTAGACCGACTAGCGTACAGGATCAAAACTGTATAATACGCTAGATTAAGCGATGACCGGATAGAATGCAGTTTAAACCCAACAAGTACTATGACTTGTATAATATGGGTAAACCATAAGCATTCTGGATTTTGAGACTTAAAATGATAAGGTTAAACTCATTTCGGTTAATTTCTGTAAACTAGTTACATGTACGCATATAAGTGATATCGGGTAACTGGATAAGTCATGAACAAGTTCTATATGCCATTAGACTTTAAATAAGTTGTAATATCAGTAGGATATCAACTTACATGCCCGTTAAGGTTTTAAAATGAAATTATGCCTCATAAGGGCATTTTGGTAATTATATACCGTATAAAAGGAACTTGAATACATTTTCATGTTAAGATTATAAGTATTCTGAAAAAATATTTAATTAATGGTATAATATCAGTAAGATATTGATCATATGTATAATTTATCATTTATGACCAAACATGCACCGTAGGGGCATTTTGGTTATTTTACACATAGTTTTATAATTTATTTGGGATTATGAGTTTATATTATGTACCTACTGTAAAAAATATTTGAAATGAGTTTTAAAATCAGTAGGTAACAAGTCTTGGTTGATAAATATGGTTTAAAACCATATTATACTTTAGAAAACTGATGCTAAAGACCAGGTTTATATACTTTAGATATGTTATTTAATATAACACATCAGTAGATAAAAAGGGTTGGTATAAAAGTATGATTAAAACCATTTTATGCGCCATAAGGGCTTTATCGTCATTTGTCGACATAATGCAAGAACTTGTATGTAAACTCAATATATAAACTGACTTGACATCCCAAATAATCTTTACTTATGATACTACATCAGTAGGAAATTCATTTTCAAGTTCGTTATCAATTAAAACCTTGGCATTTAGTCAAAATTGGCATATAACAGAACTTGTGCATAAACTCAGATTCTGATTATGATCATGTAATATAACCTCAGGGGTTATGCTACATTATATTACGATCATAATGCAACCTTAGATGAGTATCTAACTATTTAAATCGGATCAGAATCGAAAGTCAAAGCAGAAGCCAAACTTTGCGACTTTCGGTTGTGAACCGACCCTAGAACTGAAATTGACGAGTCGAACATGTTCTCACATGTTCTAATAATTATTACCAACTTGTTTAAGTGTCAAAACATGTTTTATAACATATATAAACTCAGATTATAATATTTTCAAAATTTTGGCCTGTTTGACTTTTTAATAATAAAACGTTGACCCGTCAATTGGTCTAGCAAACGTGATCTTTAGGAGGTGCCCTTAATAGGAATTAACACCTACCTAATTACGCTCACTTAGCCATGTTCGTTATGAACAATGGCTATATCATAATGGTCTTAACCGAAAGTCAAAGCGATTTCCGTAAACGCTTGACTTTTGGCTATAAAAAGCCTATAAACAAAAATGCAAGAGAAATGAACACTTACAAGTGATCCTTGGATGAAAAAGAACTAAGTTAGATGCTCCTTTCAGTTAGGAACTTCCAGATGAGCGAGATAGAATGAATTATGAGAAGGTGCAATTCAAGTGAAGAACCATTGCACCTATTTATAGTTGGACAACTTGAAGGAGGTGATGCCAGGTGTTAGTAGGTGTTAGAGGGAGCCTACAAGTGTCCTAAAACGTGGCATAGCAGTTTGGAAGTCCATGGTTTCGAATCAAATGGTTTTTGACAACATGTGTGGGTGCCAAGCAAACTTTTCTGCAGATACAGCCTTCTGGCGCCCCGCAAGAGACCAGGCCCATGTCACCCGCGGCCCGCGAGCGCCTCATGGAAACTTTCAAACTCTGTCACATTTAGCCCCTTAACTTATTAAACTTCTAAAACACCTTTATAAGCATAATTAGCCCTCCGTAGCCAATATTTGGCGTACCCGAGAGTATGCCGGACATGTCAAGCTCTCGGTTCGTTAAAAGGTCACTCAGAGGTATAAATTAACATGTTGACACTTTTAACCCCTCCATTGTCCAACTTTTACATAATTACATAATTAATCCCTCTCGTCCAACCAATGGCTCATATGAGAGTTAGGAGTTCGTAAAGGTCACTCAGAGGCTTAGTGGAAGCATGTTGACACTAATATCAGTCAACTCAGAGGCTCATTTTAAGCATGTTGACACTAATGGTCACTCAGAGTCTCAGTTTAAGAATGTTGACACCTTTAGTCATATTAGTCCTTATTAGACTTAATATAAAAGTAATGACACGTATCACTATATTATTGGACACGATTTTACGAGGTATTACATTTATGGAAAATAACAAGGTCAGATGTTAATAGTTTAAAGTCACACTTTAAGGTCTAACTTTTCTTTTTGTAACAACTTGAGGTAACAGTTGTTAGGTTTTTGTTAGGTTTTTATAAAATGACTAAAACACCCTTTAACTTTAAGGACCATTTATGTAATTCTTTGATTTAATTAAATTTAGCATTTGTGTAAAATACATAAATATATTTAAGTTGAGGGGCCTGGATTTAAGTTACTGAAAATAAACAACAATTAACCCCTCTTGAGATCTGTTGCCTTGTCACCATCGGCATCTCTCGTGACCACAACCACCGTCTCCGATGACCACCACCTGCACTATCATTGTTACTCTGGTTCTAAGACTTCTTTGGAACACATGCTGATGGACAACGATAGCACAAACAAATATCTTAATAAGGATGAACTCTGATTGAATAGGACTCTTGATCACTTTTCCCCTTTTATATGACTTGTTATTCTCATAGCATTGTTTGTGATTTCTTTTTGTATGATTTGCTTCTAATTATTACATCAAGAAAAAGGCAAGTGAAATCCCATTTAAATGTCATATTGTATTCAAAAGATATTGTAATCATATGACTTGTTATTCTCATAGTATTGTTTGGTGATTTCTTTTTGTATGATTTGCTTCTAATTATTACATGAAGAAAAAGGCAAGTGAAATCCCATTTAAATGTCATATTGTATTAAAAATATATTGTAATCATCCGGTTCTTAACATTCCTCCACTACCATTTCTGTATATTTTATTCTAATGGGTTCCTTTTTAAAAATTCTTTTTAATTCTCACTATTTTTTTATTTTTTCCAAACGCATTGGGTTCCTAGAAACCCACAAATGTGGGCTGGATCCGCCCCTGACTAGGCCTCCATTGTGTTATTCACTTCAATATAACAAGAATACATTCAAAATCCTCTCTACCATTTTACCAATGTTGCTGAAATTGTTTACGAAAAGCATATAAAATTGGTATCTTTGGTTACTGAGGATGTGAATATGCGATTATAACTCATCGATTGAACCCATTTATAACTACGACCAGATTTTATGCAAGTCATAGGAGCAAACTCACAAGAGGCTGGGTTTATTTTGTTAATTTTTTTATTTTACATAAAGACCCTTATAGTTAATAGGGGTCTTTATGTAAAATGTTTGTTGTTTTAATAAATTACAAAACCAGACCCTTGCTAACCATAAAGTTACATAATTAGTTTTTTAGATGTAAAATGATTGGAATGCCCTTAAACCTAACATAAAAACTAACATGTGTTAGTCTTAGTACTCCAGGGTGTTACAAAATCAAAAGTTAGAACCTCAAAGTGTGACTTTAAACTATTAGAACCTTACCTTGTTACTATCTATAAACCACTCGAACTAATGATGTAATTAACTCTAAAAATTATGTCCCCAAGAAAATAAATAAACCTATGATTCTAATATATAATTGAAGATTAACCTAAAAAACTCAAACAAACTGTCACATTAGATTTACAAACCTCCCTTGTAAACCCCCACTTTTCCCAAATGTACAAACCTCTATAAACTCCACATCCCCGACAACATCATCACATACTTTGTGTGTGTGTAATATATATATCAAAGAACCAAATTAAAACAAATAACACAAAGTCATAAATAACGACATAACACACGAAAAAAATACCAAATACATAAAACTAATAACATGAGACTCATACTATTGATCAAATGATGGCGCTTGATCTGCCATGGATGCTTTCACAGTTGCAAACAAACTGCTGCCATTTGGAATGCCTCGCAAGATACAGATCGGGTCTACAACATCTAATTATTTTTAAAACCGTCATACGGATCCGAAGACCTTATCCGATTTTATTGAAAATCATCACCGCCCCAACACCCACGAATCTAAAAATCATCAAACGAACAAGTTTGGTTATATAGCATACGTGTAAAAGATTGTCTCAAATCCAACATGGCAATTCGTATACTAAGTTAAGTTACATATTAGCATGCATAACCTAAGTGTTAAACCAAAGATTCCACTAACGTAATCTCATCAACAAGTGAACAAGACCGTTAACGATTGAATACTTAACATAGATCACGAAAACGGGCGTGTGCTACTCCTATAGCGATATACATGTTAAGGTAGGATAGCGAAGTTAATGACAAGTAGTTTGCATGTATAAAGATTGATATCTAGCATGAATAACCGAAGCATAACAAATAGCATGTTTGATGGATGAGTGAATTCATAGTTTGATTGTGTGCATAAGTGAATTTGTTTATGTTATACATGTTGCACCCAAAAGTGACTAAAGAAAAAAAGGGGATTCAGTATACTCACAGTTTGCGAAGTAATTTCCGACGTAAGTGAATTGATGCGTGGAGAGTTTTGGGAACCGCCGAGTTATTTTACAAGGATAAACGAGGCGTATGAGTTCGACGGATTTTAGATTATGGAAGAGTATGCAAGATGCTTAATCTTAGTATAAAAGTACATAAAAGTTAGTGTAAACTGCCAAAATGGTCCCTGAGATTTTGTCACTTTTAGTCCAAAACTCAAACCTTTTGAATTTGGGTCCATATGGTTTCAATTTTGTTGCCATTTTCATCCAAAAGCAAAATCTAGTCAGGTTTTTTTAGTTAACATCTAGTTTTTTTTGTCTTTTCCCTCCCTTTTAATGAAGTGCAAAATTGTCAGATCTTTTTAATATGTTATAATAAAAGTTTAAAGACCATTTTGCCCTTCATTGAAAAGGAGGAAAAAGACAAAAAAAGTTGGAATTAACTGAAAAATTAACCAGATTTCGATTTTGGATGAAAATGGCAACAAAATTGAAACCACAGGGACCCAGATTCAAAAGGTTTGAGTTTTGGATTAAAGTGGTAAAAGTGAATAAACCTCAGGGACCATTTTGGCAGGTTACTCTAAAAGTTATCTTGACAAAACACTCAAATTAGACACCATGATTATGTGTTTTTTATAGACACAAGTTCACCTATTGAAAGTCCAAACATGAGGAATTTTAATCTAAGATAATTTAACTATAACTCTTAACATCAATCCATGGATTGGTTATTGTGTAGGGTTCAGTTTTTAAAATTACTTCATAAGGTCAATGAAGAAACACTGGCTGAACCAAGAAGTATCAGGAGATATCTTAGTTACAGCCTAATATTTCTGCATGAAAGGTTATCTCTCGTTCGCTCTTCTGGTGATCTCACTTCAAGCTAATCTGCAAAACTAGCAAAGCCATTAGCCTCATCACGAGAGAAAGGGGGAGGGTTTTCTCCGTGACCACACTCCGGCGTGAGAATAAGTACTTGTGATTGAAGTAATAAGCAAGTAAGTCGTAATTAGTGAGTGAGTTGGAAAAAAACATGTCTTTTACCTTGTGGTGCAACCCTTATTTTATAGCCAAGATAGGTGTGTTTAGGAGATGGGCTGATGTGCCTTGCGCCCGGCCTAGACGACCAGGGATATCCGTTCTGTCCCTCTGCATAGATCATTAATGATCTCTGTCAGGAGGTGCGCTTTTTTCGGATTTGAATGGAGCCACGTGTCATGGCAGTTGTCCCTGGTTTCAGACCTGTCATCAGCCGAAAGTGGAGAATGTGTGACACTCACTAGCGTGAGTTTGGTTGTGTACAGTATGGCTTCTACATTACTGTTAATGTGACGCAGTCTGACACAACCTGCCGAGCAACCATTGGGTCACAACTCTGCCACTTTGTACCCTTGTATGTAGTCAACGCCTCTTTGCGCTTTTCCCTTCCGCTGGCTTTCAGTGTTCTGGCTAGCGCAGAGTTGTAGGGTTAAGTCCATTTTTCCCAAGACTATGAGCTGCTCTCATGTTTGTCTTGTCCTTGTGCAAGGTATTAGGACTTCGCGGCTAAAGGGTTTGTTTGATCCGCGCAGGGTCAAGGGGCCTGCGCTTCTAAGTCTAACTTCCGTTGCGCCAAGTACGCAAGATTCGTTGTGCGACTTATATTTCCAGGTCTAACTTGCCGTCGCAGAGTGCGCAAGGTTCGTTGTGTGACCTGTATTGTTGGTCAACTTACCGTTGCTAGAGTGCGCAAGGTTTGTTGTGTGACCTACATGTGTTAAGGTTGCAATACCGTTGCGGTTGCGCATAAGGTTTGTTAGGCAACCTGTTGGTTCCAAGAATGGCACCGTTCCGCATTACACGCAAGGTTATTCTTGTAGTATGTTTTTGTTGACGGTATGGTTCCTTGCGTATGCGCAGAGTTTTTTAGACCATACCCCTCCAAGTCCCCCCAGCCCAGTGCTGCTCCTATGCGCATGTTAGCAAGTAGGTGAAGTGCTGGACTATAGAAATTCTTGTATGCGCGCTTATTTCAACAGCAAAAATTCAAGAAGGGTTGGAGAAAACCTTTTGTGTGAGGGAAACCCTTACTCATGATGAGGTCTTTGAAATTTGAATCTCCGTCATGCTGATGTTGTAGCGGGTTGGTGAGAAAAAGGGTACCATGGAGGTGACGTTTGATAGTGTGGCATGCTCTCAACATTGCAGCCTCTCTTTCATTAATGAATTGGCAGAGAAAATACTGGCCACGTGCGCGTGACAACCGTCATGTGTGCCACGCGTCCTGCGCAGATTCGTTGTAATTTGCGCGTGCTTCATAGTTCCCCATCGCATTAAATGCGATGAGTATAAATAGGGGTGAACCGTCTAGGGTTTATTCACGCCTTCAAACCTTCTTCTTGCAATTCTCTGGATTCTTCTCTGAGTTCTTGTGTTCTTGTTTTCTTGTTTTCAATCTTCTTTCTTCAAACTTTTTGTGTCTTCTCTGAAATCTATGATGACTAGGGGTCCGAAATCGTGTCTACAACAGAGGTTTAACCTCATTGCCGGCCATTAAGTGGAACCAGCCAGTTTCCAATGCTTGATTTCCGGCTACCGGTTCCCTAAGGACTGGGATGCCCGGTACCCGGCTGAAGGAGAGACTGTCGCCGATGCTTCGGCCGGCTACATTACTTTATTCTTTGATTTTTTGCTCACGATAACTTCATGTTACCGGCCACCAAATTTTTTCTTGATATTTTGAACTTCTACCGATTTCGCATCTCCCAACTAAATCCGATGGCAATGTTGAGGATCAAGCATTTTGAGTTTTTGTGTCGGTCGATGGGTGTTACCCCAACCGTCGACCGGTTTAGGATTTTTAATCAACTCCATTGCCCATGGGGTTTTATTCATTTCAGCATCACTACAGGCGAAAATGATTTTGCTCTCCCCACCCCCCACAAGTCTTTCCATGACTGGAAGACTAAATGTTTTTTACATAAAGGCCGGTATCATACCCCTCCGGATGCACTTCCTGTGGGTGGAGGATATCGCCGTTGAGACCATCCTTGTACCAGTGGCGAAGTCCTGGTATAAGGACTTGAAGGAGATCCCAGCGGTCCAACTGCCGGAGAGGGCGTTGGTGGCGGCGGGTATGATTTTAGTTTGGAAACCCAACCGCCGGGAGAGGCCCATGTATATGGAGGGAGAGAGAAGTAAGTACCTTTGTCTCCTTGTGTCATATCTTGATTCCTTCTTGTGCGCAGGCTAATTGTATGCGCTTTCTTTGCAGGGGTGGCGTTGTATGTGGTGGTGTTCCAAAGGGAACAGGGGCGGATAGGAACATCGCCCTTGGCCCGGAGGAGCCCACATGGTATGCTCAAATCCTGGGGAACTTTGAGCTCCCTAGGAATGAGGATTTGGCGGCCCCTTCGCCTGAGACTAGTAAGTCTTTACAATTTTAAGTGTGTATATCTTTGCAGATCACTTATTGTGTTGCGCCTTGTACAGGCGCTTTGAAGAACTTGGGCATTGGCCCATATACAAAAAAAGGCGCGCGGGGCCTAGCGCGTGGCTGAGAAGAAATTGCTCAGCCCATGGCAGACACGGCCAAAGGTATATGTTCTGAACCAGACACTTGGAATGACTATGTAGTAGTCTCTGATTCCTTGGGGGTCTTGCGCCTGTAGTTATGAAGAAGCCTAAGTCGGAGCCTGTGGTGATTCCCGCTGCTAACCTGGACGACCCGGTGGAGGTCGAGTCCAGCCGGAGACCCTCAAGCGGAAGAGGGCTCCTAAGAGTGATATCTCCGTCAACCTTCCAAAAAGGCTGCGCGGAGGGTTATAGGGAAGCGCGGGAGCTTGGACGCACTCGCCGCCAAACTTTCCCTAGGTAGATATCTGTTGACTTGTTTTTTACACCGCTTTCTTCCTGTTGTATTTGTCTAACTATTTGTTATCTCGCAGAGGGAAGTGAACCGTTTTTGTTGCTCCCACCACTCCGGCCGCGCCCATTGATATTCCAATGCCCCCACCTGTGGTTGAAACAGCGCAGGCGTCAAGCGCACAGGGTGGGTAGCCAACTGCCGGGCGGCGGAGGTGTAGGTGGAGTTCAGGCCGTAGAGCCTGAGGTGGTGGTGGAGGAAGTTGTTGGTGAAGGTGTTAAGGCTAAGGGGTGGAGAAGGAACCGATGGTTATGGTTGCCGATGAGGAGGTGGTTGAGGAAGATGCTCCACAGGGGGCTCATGCAGCCGAGCCGGCACCCAGGGTTAAGATCGAAGGATCCGGTAGAAGCCTTTCCATAGAAGAGTCTCCAATCTGCTTGGACAAACCCGGGATGATTAATACAAGTCATATCATGAAAGCCGCGCTGAAGAGATCCACACCCCTGTGTGGAAGCTGAAGAAGGGAGATGACTTCTCTCACTGGCGGCGTGCCGTGAGTGGTTCAAATGGGCTTTCCCTCAAGTGGAGGTGCGCGCACGCTGCTGAACAAGGTCATGAACAAACATACCGTGTGTACCTCCAGGCAGCAGCTAGCTCTGCCTCCAACACTCACAGGAATATCAGTGAGTGGCGGAGCAGGCACAAAGAATAGGCTAAATTAGAAGCTTCCAAAGCGGATCTGGTCCAAGAGCGAGCCCAAGTGGTTGCGCAAAAATCAGAGCTAGAGGCGGACAAGGTTAAATTTGCCGAAGCTCAACGGACCGAGGAGTGGTCCGTGCTGGGGTAGAAGAAGAGGGCCGAAAGCTCCGCTGCCACGCTTGCGGAGGAGCTCAAGTTGTGGAGGGAGGCTTGTGAAAGAGATAATCACGAGAAAAAATCTTTGAAAGATAAGGTGGCCCGGATGCTCGGAGAGGTAGAGCGCATGAAGAAGAAGAAGGAGGCAGCTTCTACTGCGGCCGCGGAGGCCAGGGCGTACCACGAGTAGTGAGCAGAAGGAGGTAAAAATTTGCCCCTCTTTATTTATTTTGTATGATAAGTAAATTTGTCAGACTAATCTTGTTGTCCATAACCAGGTTGAGGCTTACGCCGCTCTGGAGGGCATGAAGAAGGATCTCTAGGTGGCCTTGGTGGAAAGACTGAACTACAACGCAGGAACCTGGAGGATAAGGAGAGGCTGCGACTGGCGGAAGCCATGGTGGGCACGCGCGCAAAAAAACTTGAAGATTCTGAAGCCGTCCGCGCCATCTCTGAGTCTCTGGTGGAGTCACTGGCCAACAACATGCTGTTGATGCAACAACATGGAGTTTCAATTTAAGTACACCGGTTGTGTTTTAGTCATTTGTATTGATTCTAATCTTGCTGTTGTATTGTATATCACAAAATCCATCCTTAATTCAGCGGAGTTGGATGGCGAGTGGCCAAGCTGATGGTCACTGCGCGCCATGATGGCTACGCGCAAGGCTACGCTGAGTGTGCACACCATGTCACTCATGCGCTGGACATACAATGGGATACTAGTCGCGCTTCCACTCGTGGAGTTGATACCGAAGCTGCCTTTTCCAGGCCAAGCGGGAGTATGACCGTCTTAACTCCCGATTATGGATTTGGTGAGCGAGGAACTCCAACATGATGACTACGTCGATCGCTTAAACGATATGTTTCGGATGAAGCCCAGGCTACAGGGAGTGAAGAATAGGCTAGGATTCTGATTGTAATATCTTTGATGTAGCATCTTGAATGTACCGCGCACTACGCATTGATGTATATCTTTTTTTTAATGAAATTGATGTTTTTCTTTCAAGTTACAATATTTGCTGAAGATAACAACTTTATGTAGGTATAGCGAACAAAACTGGTAATGAACTCGTGTATGAACATCCTCTCCCATGCGCATGCAGTAGGTAGTGTATTTTTGTTCATGAGTCATTGTGCACCATGGTGTTTTCGCGTTGACCCAAAGTTTGGCGCATTTGTAACAAAGCATCTTGATAAAGACATATATGTATCCATTGTCTTTATTAACAATAAGGCATATGAGCCATGTACAGAGTAGACAATGAGATAATAGGTTTGCTAATTTACATTTAGCACCAATGTAGCTTTTGCGTATTCCAGGTCCTAGGAATGTTTGTAGCGTCCAAACGTTTGAGGGTGTCAGCACACCTTTCCTAGGACTTCATGGATAATGTAGGGGCCTTCCCACTTAGGTGCGCGTTTTCCAGGACGTTCAGCGTTAAACCGCTTCGTTGTCCGTAGAACAAAATCGCCAGGTAGGAAGGTACATATACGCACTCGCGCGGTGTAGTATTTCTTGAGCTTGGATTTGTACTTTGCTTTGTTGATTGCGATGTTTTCACGTCTTTCTTCCAAAAGGTCCAAGTCGAGTTTGCCTCGTCTTCATTGTTCTGGTTTTCACAACTAACATGTGCGGTGATGGGAGACCAATTTCCTCGGGAATCACTGCCTCATACACTAGGCTGAAATGAGTTTCGACTATGATGGTTTTTGGCACGGTTCGATGAGTCCAAAGGATACTTGGTAACTCATCTACCCACCCTCTCGCACCGTTCCCATCTCATCTTGATCCTTTCGACGATACTCTTGTTTATGCTTTCCACTTGGTCATTCCCTTGAGGATGCGCGATCGAAGTGAATACATGTTCGATATGCATCTCTTCCGTCCAGCGTTGTAGTTCTTCAGCGGCAAGTTGGGGCCATTATCACTGACAATGCGTAGGGGTAGCCCGAAATGGCAGATGATATGCTCCCAAATGAATTTGCACTACGGTTGCAGTGGTGAATGCAAGAGGTTTTGCTTCTACCCATTTGGTGAAGTAATCGTCTATGAAGATTATGAACTTCATAGCGCCTAGGGCATCTGGGAAGAGTCCCACCATATCGACTGCCCATTGTTACAAAGGCAATGCTGTTGTCACTGGGATCAAGGGATTCTTGGGGCACAGTGTCTTCGGCGCATGGCGTTGGCATGATGCGCACTTCTGCAGCGTTTCAATGCATCTAAATGCATGCCAGGCCAGTAGTATCCGGTGTTCATGATCTTTGCAACGACCATGCGTGGACCGGCGTGAATCCCGCATAACCCTTCATGTATTTCGCGGATCAAGTATTGCACGTCTTGGTATCAATGCAGCGGAGGAGCGGTCCGAGGTATGACTTCCGGTAAAAGATATTGTCCGCCATTCATAGTTGAGTGCCTTGTTCTAGACCTTCCTTGCTTTCGCTTTGTTTTCGGAGAGGGTCCCGTATTGCAAGAACATGATTATGGGAAACATCCAGGAAGGAGCCCCCATTTCCTTGATGTTTACTTGAAGCAAAGGAACAGAAGGGTTCTTGAGCACCTCAATGCGCACTTCACGCACATGGTGCTTGAAGCTTGTAGCGGCCAATTTGCTGAGTGCGTCGGCACGTTTATTCTCGCTTCGGTTGACATGGGTTATTTTGAAGCTTTGGAATTTGTTTATTAAGGCTTGCGCCTAGTCAAGATACAGGGCCATCATTTCGCCTTTTGCGTCGTATAGGCCATTGACCTATCCTGCGACTAAAAGGGAATCGACGTTGCTTCCAAATTCTGTGCGCCCATTTTGATGGTTAACCGAAGGCCTGCCAGAAATGCTTCGTACTCAGCTTCATTATTCGTGCTTTTGAAATCCAACCTGATAGCCTAGGTGAATTCTTGGTCGTCGGGGCTTATTAGGAGGAGACATGTCCCTGCGCCATCATCATTGGATGCACCGTCTGTGTGAAATATCCATGCACGGTCGTCTGTAACCGGCGCTGGGTTCTATACAGCTTCACACTCTTGCGCTTTATTGCTTGGTACTTCTGTAACAAAATCTGCTAATATCTGGCCTTTTATTGCTGGTCGTGGTTTGTAGACGATCTTGTGTCCACCAAGCTCAATCGCCCACTTTACTAGACGGCCAGATACGTCTGGTTTAGACAAAATTTTGGCCTAAGTGACAGTTCGTGAGAACTGTTATCACATGGCCGGAAAAATACCGACGCAACCTGCGGGATGCATGGACTAAAGCTAGAGCAAGCTTTTCCATCATGGGATACCGTTTCTCTGGTTCGGTTAGCATTTTGCTGAGGTAGTAGATTGGAGTTTGGACTCATGCACGCTCTACTAGCAAGACTGCGCCCAAAGCGATATCTGAAATGGAAAGATAAA